>CAUDNR010000017.1:0-23543 GCA_958430865.1 Entrophospora sp. SA101 | reverse complement strand
TTTTTTTTCATGTTTCTTTATTCAATTATTTCCGATGATCTGCAAGTGTCCTTATATTTATGACCAGGAAGTGTATAGAAAAGCAGCCTCAGGGAAATGTCACATGACTAATAATTATTTTATCTCGATTTAACGGATTTAATGGATTTTTCATATATATTCGATTTAGTGGATTTTTTTTATAAATCTATATGTTTGAGCATAATAAAAATATCTCAATACAATGGATAATGTTGATCATTAACTAATACAGGCACCAAATGTAATTAAATATTAATGATGATGAAATTTTAAATTAGAAATCTTCAGATACAAAAATTTTTCGATAGATTTGTAATAAACTAGAGGATTATTTTATGAATGAATAAATTAACTACTTATTATTGTTACATTTTATTATCATATGTATATTTTATTTGTCATATGTATTATAATATTATTTATTTTATTGTATTAGCATTAATATTATTGTACAATGTATCATGTGATCATTTCATAATATCTTGGTTTTGCGGATATCTCAATTTAGCAGATAATTTTTTTGGAATGAACATATCTGCTAAATCGAGATACACTGTGTATAATGTTATAACATTGCTAAAAAAAAATTTCCTTCTTCATGTGAAGAAGCCAATGCTCCTGTAGAGAGCATTCTTTGGGAGCTTTGCCTTCAAAGAATTTTTGGATCCATGCATTTTCCATATTAAATAGATTAATTGTCATCTCTCATCTTTCCTTTTTTCTGATATAACTAGTGTATTATTGTTAAATGCTTATACTATCTAATTATCTAATAAATCATATGTACATATCTTTATTTACATTGTAAAAATCAAATCACAGATATCATTTGGCAATACTTACTCAACCATTGCAATTTTTTGGTCTATTTATATGTTTTTTGTAATTTATTAGGCTACTCAATCAATGCACCATTTGGCCACAAAATAGTTTATTTTATGAAAAATTACATCATTGTGCAAAAGGATGCTGCAAAAGTTATTTAAACACACAACGCATATATATATATATATATATTTGGAAGAACAATGTACTAGCAAGAGGTTTGATAATATTTAATTATTACAATGGTCATCAATGTATATTTATATATATATATGTAATTTAGTTTCTAAAAAAAAATTTTCTTTTAAAACAGCAATTGATAACAAATAAAATTGTTTTACATGTATATGTGGATCAGATTGAATGGGCAATCTTTACTGACAAATACTTTTGGGTATTGATTTAATTATTTGAGTGTTAATTGTTATTTTCTTTTATTCAAGAGAATTGTTTTGAAGGTAGGTCACTTATACATTTTGATTAATTAATGTTATTAGCATAAAAATGTCATTACTCTAATTAATCATACTAAGAATGTCTATATAATAATAAATAATAGATCATTGTTATTAACATTTTGTAAATCTATTGTTTAAACATACTATGAATATGATGATTTTATGATAATTACTTTATATCTAAAAGTGTATATATATTCTTGCATCAACTTGAAATTCACTTATTCCATTCGAAACTAAATTTCCATACATAAATTTATTCGATAAAATTTAATTTTTGTGTGATTTCTGGAAAGGAGATTGTCACAAAATTTAGCCAATGAAATCAAATGTCCATTATGCTATACCTTAGCTGGTAACATCAGGGAATTTTTAACATAAACTTTACAACCAGGAACATTTAATATACAAGTTCCCAGAACCACCAACTGCAGTTTTTCAAACCAAACCAGCTGAATAGTTTTAATATCTCTATTTAAGCATCATTCTCAAAAAAGTTTTCCATTTAATGGTAAAAGTTCCTGACTGTAATAAATGAAATAAAATTGATTCAGCACAATGTTTGTCAGTAATGCCAAATTTTGAAGAATGTTGTGGTGAAATCAATTTTAATTGTTGTTCAATGACAAAATTCTAAAGTAAGTTTATTACAAAACTTAGAGCTTGAAATTCGTAATACTAATACAGTATCCATTTTAATATTTTTCAAGCAAAACACTGTATAAATCTTTAGCTTTGTTTTCAAAATACTTCAATTCATTCTAAATAAATAATAAATAAATAATTAATAATTAAATAAATACACGAATAAAATTATTATTGTTAATCAGATAATTACTTCTTTGACAGCCACATAACATTGAATAATTTTTTCTCCTAAACATTTATTCAACACATTATCTTGTTTTAAAAACTCTAAAGATTCCTTTAAAGACACTGGTAATTTTTCAATTCCATTAGATTTGCGCTCTTGATCAGACAAATGACCAGGATCAACTACAATATTTATTGTTAAATGGGAATAATTATATTTTTGTTAAAATAAAAAAATAAAAAAATAAAAAAATATATATATATAAATTTTACTAGAGATTGGTTTAGTGTTTAAAGCTAATTTTTTAACAATTCCATCAATTCCAGCAGAAATTATTGCAGCAACAGCCAAGTAAGGATTTGAAGTGGCATCAACAAATTTAAATTCAAAATTTATACCAGATACTGAATTCTTACAAATCCTAATTGGTGCTTCACTATTTTTTAGTTTTAAAAAAAATAAATTTTATATCCCCAAATCAATAAATTAAATATAAATATAAATAACTACCGATTTTCATAACCCCAGCAAATCCATGACCCTGCCCAAGAATGTTCAACTGTAATACGATCGTAGGAACTTTTAGTTGGTAAAGTAATTGCACACAAAGATTTAATATGTGATATCACACCAGCAATAAAAAACTCTTGTATAGGGGTCAAAATATCATCATTGTGATTGCCACAATTAGTAGAATTATTATTATTATTATTTAATTCTTTAAATGATAAATGGCAATGAGAAGCACTTCCAGCTAATTTTTGGAAAAAAAAAATTTTTAATTAATTATTATTATTAAATATAAATCAATAAAAATACAAAATAGCAAATTCAATAAATTCATAATAGGATTTAGCAGCAAACCTTGATCTTTGAAAGGTTTAGGTAGGAAAGTGGCTCTGATACCATTTAATTTTGCAACATCATAGATTGTTTGTCTGGTTACAATTAATTTATCAACTGTTGTTAATGGATCATAAGGAGCAGTGACTATTTCAAATTGACCAAAAGCAGACTCGGAATGAAATTGATCCACTAAAATATCTTGGTTTTGAATGCTTTCCACAATTTCATCAAGAATTGTTGCTGATCTACCAGAAAATGATGATGCCAAACAATAAGTTGTTTTATCTATTGGTTTTGGTTCATTTCTATAATCATTACCATCAACATCACTTCCATTCTTATTCTTGTTCTTAGGATGATGATGATGATATGATTTATCTTTAATCAAGATAAATTCATTTTCAAACCCACATAAAAACTTTAATCCATGTTCTTTTTCAGCCTTATCTAAAACATTCTTTAGTAAAGTTCTTGTGCAGAAAGGAAAGCCACTTCTAGAAGCATCTTTTTCTTTCATAAAGACATGGCAGTGAGCATGTGATGGATGATATGGGATTTGTTTAATTGTGTTAAGATCAGGAAATAATAACATTTCGCCAGTTACACTTATTCCACTGCCAACTGACACATCATCAATAAAGAAAGGAAAAGCAGGTATAGCTTTAGCACAACTTAGCCCATTATTCACTATATCATTAAAGAATCTATCAATTGGTACAAGACGAATTCTATGAAGGTTGCAATAATCCATAAGCCCTAATCTCACAAATTTCACTCCTTTAGATTTTAGATCTGTGAACAATTTAGCTGCAATGTAGATTGTGTGTGTGTGTGCAAGTGTGGATAAATGTGTAATTATTAACATTACTATTGTTGTTAATACATATTGAGAATATATTCCAAAATATTTTGAAAATGTGATGCCTACCATGCTTGCCAGCAGAAACAACTTGTAGTGGAGAAAAGGTAGATTCAGGTAATTTTAGGGTGAGATTTAATTTATATAATTTATTTGAATTTTCAAATAAAATATTTTTAATGATGTTTAATGCTTCATCAACATTCAAATATTCACTATCAACAAATTCTGTCAAAACTTTTGATAATATTTCTTTGGTTTGAACTGTTGCCAAATAATAAGTCTCTGGTAAAAAATGACCATCTATAATTTAAATTAGAATGGATCAGATCAATTTAAATTGGAGCATGTTGAATTGAGATTAGATTGGAGTAATGGTAATAACAATAATTAATTATAATAATGAATATTACCTGTGCTAAATAATATTTTGTTAGTTGGACAAATTTCCATCTAAATATTATAATATATTAGTACAACATGCCATATAATAAATCTCAAGTTATATAACACATCGCATGCACATTACCTACCAATTGTTTCAGATTGTTTAATTGCCCAGCTGGAGATAGCAGGGGAAATACAAGACCAAAATCAACATAAACATTATTATAAACAGAAACAAGATAACCAGCTTCACGAGTATAAGGATAAGAAGAATGTAATAGAACAATTTTGACATCTGGAAATTTCTCAATTAAAGGACGAAGATAAAGGGGATTTGCCAATAATAGATCAAGATCATTGTCACCAAATCCTATAATTTTTTAAAAAAAAATTTTTTTAAATAATTAAAAAAATTTTTTTCAAAAAATTCCTACAAAAGAAATAAATGAAAGTTTACCAGTATGAAATTGAATTGGTAAATCGTATTTAATTGCAATTTTAAAAGTTTCATTTATGATAAAATCAATCAAGATTTTATTATTTAATTTTTTCAAAGATGAGTTTTTAATATTTGTAATATATTCTTTAAAACTATCTTCCACCTTAATTGAATCTCCATTATTGTTGTTGTTATCAATATCAAATAATTGAATATTTAATCCGGTACGATAAGCTGAAATACTTTTGAATGCAATTATTTTATTAGATTTGCATAATTGACTTATTTCATTGTTGAATTTTTCCAAGAATGTTTTAGTGATTTGTTGCTGTGAAGGTAGTGATGACAATTCATTTAAAATTTGCTCAGATATAGACTCAATTCTAACTATTCTTCGTATATCCTCTACATATTTTGAATGAAAATCTAATGATTCCAGCTCATCACTGACCAGATTAGAAATTCCATCATCAAGCAATAAACATTGGATGTTGATTGAATTAAAATAGATTTCACATAATTTTTGAAACTTAAATCGACTCCTTATCAATGATTCTAATTTATTGATGGAATTCAAATCGTCAATAACAAAATCATTGATATTTAATAGGTTAAGCAATTGCTTAATCCCCCGCTTAAAAGATAAAGTTTCAATCACAGTATCCTTCAATCGAATTTTGTCATTATAGTTAGCTTCTGTAAAACATCTCACCAATGAGAAATCATCCGAGTAATCTTTTAAAAGATTATGGCAATGATTATCAATCAATGGATGATTTGATATGAACTCGTTAATTATCGAAAAAGAAGACATTTTAGAATAATAATTTATTATTATTGCTGGGAGAGATGTCAATGTTACACGATTTTGTGGTTTTTTTTTTAAATTCGTTGATTAACATATTAAAAAACGAGCTATTATATTTTTATATTAGTCTATTATCATCATCATCAAATTATTTCGTATTAAGATTAATATTTCCACTTAGAAAAATCTCTAATACTTTCAATGCCTCGTCTCCTAACTCAAGGAAAATGACATTCTTACAAACCTAATTAAAATTTTTTTTGGTAGAAAAGTTTAGTTAATTTGTGTAAAAAAAAAAATCTTCCACGATCCACAAATAGAAATAAATAATTACCTCTTCAAAGTTATTTTCATTCATGGTCAATAACCAGTTTTGATCATTATGAGTATACAACCAATTGATTATTGGTTCAATGGTGGAAATTGATGGAACTGGAATTGTGACTCTTGTTAAATATTTGTTTGTCCTAATTGGACAATATATTGATGATGAAATATGATAAAATATCTTTGAAAACAATTCACTTTGACATGACAAATAGCTCCCATATCCAATCATCTCTAAATTAATATATTTTGATGATGATGGAGTGGAAGTTTCTAGAAGTGAATTTTCGAATTGATGTTGATGTTCTAAATAATTATTATCATAATCGCCATTTCTACCACCATTGTTATTAATACAATCCATCAATTCCCATAAATGCATTTTATTTCTATAGGAATTTTCATTCATGTTGCTAAAGTTATTGCTAGTATTACTAGTGAAATTATTACTAACAAAGTTATTATTAAAAAGACAATTGTTCCATTCAGTGAAACTGACAAATTTAAGAATTGTGCATTGTTTAAACATTTGTGCACCAATTGTATCCATCTGACTAAGTAATTGATAAAATATTGGTATTGATAAGTCTCTTGGAAAATCTACTTTGATAATATCCATAATACGATCACTTGGCCGTGATAATTTTTGATTAATTGATTGAAGATATTTAGACATAATCATTCTGCTCAATTCCTCTTCCTCTTTTGGATCAGTAAAGGGCGGAGTGGAAGAATTGGAGCAAGGCAATGAAGAGGAAAATCTAGTGTACAATGATGACGAGCAATCTGAAATTGGAGTTGATGGAAAAGATTCTAAGAAATCTGAGGGTATTGTGGAACTCGATGTCAATGAAGAGGGAGAGGAAGAGGGAGAAGAATGATTATCAACGTTATCAGTATTTGATTTGATTTCTGGTGAATACAAGTCATCAGATTCAATTGTTGCAGATGAAGAAAAGAATGGGTCTTGACTTGATATCAATAATAATTCACTATTATCGTTATATTCCATTTTTCAGAGAAAGGTATTATTTTTAGAGGAAGCAGAATTTTTTAATCCTTTCAAGAAAAAATAATTTGGAGAAAAGAAAATTATATTCAATACAATGATTAATGAATTTAATAAGCTCAAGATAAACTCTTTTTTTGATGATTTAAGAATGACGAGATTTGATATCATGATTTATTTGATTCATGCAAATTTAAAAAAAACACCGCGTTTATTAAATTTTCCTGTTTCAATCATGCACTTCCATATATAGAAACGATTTCTAACGATCCATATGCATCACTTTAATTTTTAATTGATTCTTGCAAACATTTTTTTCCGGCAGAATTTTCATTTTTCCGACAAAATTTTACAATAGCAATAGCAATAGTAATAGTATTCATGTACTCCATATCTTTTTCTCGATAAATTTCAGATAGTATATACTCTATTGAAATCAAATTCTTTACTTGGTGGACCCTCCAAAAGATACTTGCATCAACATATCTAATGTTTCGGTATTTAATGAATTTCTCATCTTACATTTTGACGAGAACACCGATCCTCTTTCACAATCTACAGGTGAAGAGGAAGTATTAACTGCATATATTTTCTGCCATAATTATTTAAAATTATAATTTTAAAATAACACACTCCAAAACATTCATCATTTACCGGAGAAAAAAAACTTCTTGATTAACTTTCTTTTTGTTTCCATAAAATACTTAATTCATCATTCCATAATTTATATATTCAATAGAATCTTTATCTGGCCATTCGACTGGATCCAGAATTTTCATTGCTTTAATTTGAGAACATTCAAGAAACCTTTCTTGTATTTTGTTTATAATCATGGAAGCATATCAACAGTAAAACATCGTAATCATTCTCATTATAATATGATTGAGAAATTGTGAAAGGATTAATCAAGTTGTAAATGTGTACCAAAATTGCTTTCATTATTTCTAAAATGATATACATGTCTAGAATCAATAATTCTAATTGTTGCTCAAAAAATTTAAGTAATGCTCAAGCAATTGAAAGAAGCAATCAATTACAATTAATTTTATGAAGAGGGATTAAGATCATTGTTAAGGGATTGGTTATATTTAGAATTTTCACCGAGTTGCATCAAAAAAAGAAATTTACCACTAATAACTACTAATACCAATCAAATAATAATGAGTGTCTTTTTTTTGTTGAATAATCACAAATTTGATTCTAATCATCTTATTCCAGAGTCCTCTTAAATCACTTGGACAATTCTTGGTATTGCAAAATCCCATGCATTCAATTCCAAAGTAGCTATATATATATATAAAACAAATGGATCTTTCACAAAAAGAATAAATTCTTGGAATGAAGGAATCTAGACAAAAATAAACAATACTGAGATTTTGGAATGATAATACAACATGTTCAATTATTCATTAATTGTGATAAAATGATTTTCTTGTTATATTATACAACAAAATTTAAATTTACAACTTGAAATCTATCTAGAATATATGTATTTCTATAGTCTTCTATAAATGATTTAGTTGATTCTGGTTTTTTTTGAGATATTATTATCATCATCATTATTAGATTCATCATTAATTTTTTCACGATCCTTTTTACAATAGTTATTATTATTGTAGTCGTAATTATGGCTGTCTCTGTTGTTATAATTGTTGTTACAACTATTATCATTAATGCATTTACGTTTATTGTTGTTTTTGTTTTTGTTGTTATGATAATTTGTTCTATGTTTAGTCTTTTCAATGGGAAATGGGGAAAAAAAAATCCAAAAAGAAGAAATCAGAATCTTTTTAAATTAAACAATAATGAAAAATAGTGTACTGGTACATACCATAATATTACTAACACCAAATAAGTTACAATATTCAGTATCTGAACACTAGATAACATGACGATTAATATTAATTGTTTCAAAAATATATAGAGATGAAAATAACAATTACATACATTTGTAAATAAATTTCTCTCCTTTGCGTCTAAAACTAGTTTGTTCCAGTTTTCATTAGTTTCTAAAGACTTTGAATCTCCAATAATAAATAATGAGCTTTTGGCTCGTGTTAATGAAACATTCATTCTTCTTAAGTCTCGTAAAAACCCTATACTTTTAGCTATATTATAAAAAAGACATCAGTATTGACTTGTATTTCAATCATGTTATCATTCATTATAGAAGTTTGATATTACCATCACCAGCACGAACACATGATAATATTATAATATCCTTTTCTTTCCCTTGAAAACCATCCTAAAAAATTCATTGAAAAAATTAATCATTATTAATTTCAATAAATCCATGAATATATTTTTTTAAAAATAAAAACTCACAACAGTATTAAAATCTATTGATAAATATGAGCTATGTGGAATTTTTGATTTAAAAAGTTTCTTGAGCTCAGATACTTGTCGTTTGTATGGAGAAATAATTCCTACTTTTCCCTTAAACTATTTAATAATAATAATGATAATGATAATAATAATGGTATATTAAATACAAATCTATAAATAGTTCTAATAACAAAATAAGGAGGGCGTTTACATCAATGCCTGGATGTTCTTTGACCAAAGTACTATATAATTGTAATATAGTATGAGCTTCTTTTCTATTATATATTGAGCTTTTATCATATCCCATTGAACCTTGTATATCAAAGAATCTGTAAGGACCAAAAAATTTGTTTCCATGCCATGGTTGTAATTTTTTTTCGGATAAGCCGTCTGCATCTTTTAGTTCAGAATTATAGAACAAGTCACTAGGAAATTTACTTATATCAGGATGCATTCTATATTGTGTATTTAAAAGATGTACACATTCAGGCACAAGTTTTTGAAATCTAAGAAAGAGACTTTGATTGTATGAGAATTCTGTTGCTTTTTGTGAAAGAACTGTTGGAGGCAATTGATTAGGATCTCCAACAATTATACATCTTTTAGGATTGTACTTTAATGGAATTAAACTAGACAATTCAATTGATTGTGCCGCCTCATCTATTATCACAGTCTCAAAGTCATTTGCCATATTCAACAGTCTTTCATGACCACTTCCAGCCAATGTAGCACATATAATATCTGCATCATACAAATCTTCTTTGCTAGCCCAAGTTCTATATATATCATATTTTTCTGACCTACTGTTTGTAGTAGTCAATTTTGTCAACTCATCAATGATGAATTTTTTCTCAGCTTTCAAACGATTTGATTTTGCTTGCAAGGTAGAAAATTGCCAAGCATCATTTATTGGTTCATTAATTTTTTGTTCTGTTTGGAATATTTCATTTTCCAGTTTCTTTAATCTCGACCTTAATTCTGAGTCCGCGCTCCTTTCAAAACTTTCATTTCTTCCAAATCTAAGAACTTTAGTTTGTTTATTATATACTCCCTGCTTAAATCGTTTTTCCAATTCATCTACTGCTGAATTGCTTGGAGCACAAACCAGAACACGAGATTTGAACTTTGTAGAAAATTTTCTTAATTCACTAACTATACTAACAATTGTAGAGGTCTTTCCTGTTCCTGGTGGTCCTTGAATAAGTGTAATCCCCTCTTCCCGACTTACAACCTTCCAGACTGCCTCAGCTTGTGATATATTAATATGGTAATTTTCCATATATTTATTTATATTATCAGCTGGCACTTTAAGTGTTGATGCTATTTTTTTTGGATTCAAAATAAAATCACGCCAATGATAATATGGCAATCCAATTAAAGCAGAATATTCACGTACAGCAGGTGTTAAACTATTACAAATATTTATACATGCGTATATATAGTTATGAATGTATGTAACCCAAAGGCTGACTAATTTCATAATATTAAAATTTACCTTGATACTTTTATGACTTTCCATTTACTTAATGATATTAACTCACGTTGAATTTCCTTGGGATCATTAGCTAAATAGGCTAACAATGTAACTTTATCACCATTTATATTTTTGATTATTGTTAAGAATTCTTTGTTTTTATTTTCCAATTTATCCTGTTCATCTGATAATGTTAACTGTCTCATTAATAAAAGATCATTTTCGCCCCATGTCAATTCATTAGATGTTGATGATTCTGGAACAGTTACATAAATCTCTATGAATTCATATATCATCATGATACTATCAACAACAAAAATAAATGAATCATTTTCATCCATTTCATCTTTTGCATTGAGGAAACTCTGCCAACATTCCAATATCAATAATGGTTGAAATATATCCAAGTATTCTTTAGTAGATTTAAATGTATCAGGTATGTTCTTGAATTTTCTTTTATCCATATTAGGAGGAAAATCGCCAGAAGAATTTAAATTCCAAGATAATATTTTTTTGTAGAGATTTTTAATACTTGGCTTAAGCCTTTTTTCAGCCTCCATTTTTGCGTTTCGTGGTTGTCGTGTTCTAACTTGTTGTAATTCAAATGTACCTTGAATAACAATTGGATCAGCTACTGTTTCGCTTTTTTTTTAAATTAGAGTCTTCACTTTTTAATGTTGTTATTATTTTTTGAGATTGTTTTGTTAATACAAATATTACCAAATATTACTGTGATTTACCAATTTAATTTATTTTTTTTCATACGCGTATTACATAAGTATATAATAATAATAATAATAATAAATTTATTTTCCAAATCGGGTTTTGAAATGCAGATCATCTATAATCAATTAATTGGTCAGCTTCAAAAAAAATACTAAAAAAAAATTTTAAAAAAGTTAACCATAAGTTTTATTGTTCATGACAAGCTTCAAAACTTATCGGCTAGTTTTTTCTTAACTAAAATTGGCAGGGCCTTAGCATTTAAATTGTTTTTCAGAATATTTTTTTTATGACATACACACATCTAAACTCGATAAGTCGGACGCAGCAGCAATCAATCGTTTAAAGTACTTTATAATATAAATAAATGTCTGACTTATCGAGTTTAGATGTGTATATTGATTTATTTGTATTGTTTATTTCCTTTTTTTATATACAATAAAAAACATATATATTACATCAAAAGAAAATCATTCCCAAATCTGGTCATATAATTAAAAATATTGTAACGCGAAAATTATTTATTATTGCAAGTTCTGAGCATAACTCTCAAATTTAAAAAAATCCATGAAAAAAAAAATAAACTCAATTTTTTTTTTGATGTGAATTTACTCCCTTTTTAAAGCTGAATTGAAAGGTGGTGATTTTTAAAAATCCAACATATGGATCACATAACATTTCAAATTTTTTAACTTTTGATCCGCACTATATTAATTGGCGACCGCAAGTTTGATTAATGCAATATTCTGCATCAGATGGTGCTTATAATGAAAAATCACCATATTTTCCCAATGCAGTGTTGTTACTTTATTTATTAAGATCATTCACAAATATTTTTCATTTCCTGTAAAAATTGCAAATTGACAAATTGCTTTATGCACTTGTGAAAAAATTCAGTTAGCTTCTCTCAGCGAAATATCAATGTTCTGATGGAATAATTGCCCAAAGTTTTTGGAAATAGTAATTGTTTCTCTTCGGTAATATCGCTTTGTATTTGAATCTGAAGATGCACTTTTTGAATGTTTGACAAGCGTATTCCTAAATTTGTTAATGTTACAACAAAATTATTATCATGACTGACAGGTTGTAATCCAAGCCTATTTTTGGATCAAGATGTTTTCTCTTGTTTTGATCATTATTCTTAAAGATGATACCATCAATTCCAAAAATCCGGTACATCGAGATAAAAACCAAAAGTGCCATCACACAAATTTTGGGTCGTACAGGAAATATTCAATTTCTAAAGGTCTCACTCACTCTCTTGCTGACGTTACCTTTTGCTTTTGCTCTACTTTGCAGACCGTTTTTATTTCTTTAGGTAAAGGTTCTTAATTTTTTTTAGTCCTTCACATGTTTGGTTTTATTAAAAAATCGTAGTTTGTTGTTAACAGGAAGAGAGTGAAGAGGTAAAGGTAATGGATGACCTGTTTATCATTACTACAATTTATTATTTATTATTATTTATTATTTTATTTTATGCTTAATCCAACCTGCTTCGTTTATTTTACAATGGCAGTAGAAAAGATTTGTAACAAGAATAATCATAATAATGGTTTTTTTTTTTTTTTGTGTTTTAAAAAGACTTGGTTGACTTTTTTGACAATGATTTTTGTTTGGATTGCCCATTTAACAGCAAACACATATATAGCCAATCTTTCATTTGGTTCACACTCTTAAACAAAATAATACAAAAATTTTTTTTTGATTCGCGTTCAAAAAATTCTTTTTTACAAAATTACATCAAGAATGCAAGTAGAGAAAAGGTCTATACAGGCATCTCTTACAGTAGAATAGACAATGATAATTTATCAAAACAAACTTCAAGGTATTTAAAAACAATGAACAGGACTCCTTCTCGGAATTCCTTGGATCTCTTTTCGTTTGATTTTAGTCGCTAGAAGATAGGAATAGATAAAGACGTCGTAGCTGAATATAGAAGGTTGAGTTCTATGGCCTGAAAGGAATACCTCTAGTAGTAATAATTTCATGCAATACAATACAAGTTTGTATAAATATATATATATCACATGATATGTAAAAGGCTCACTTTTGCGTTCTCATTCGTAAACTTGTTACAAAGTATGTTGGAAATAAATTTGTGTACTGAGAATTTAAATCCGTCAACTTTTTTATATTTTTAACATTTGGTGAAGACCATCTTTTAGTACTTATTTGTTCTACTTGCTATACCGATATTTTCAGAAACCTCTTTTCCAATCCACCGTCTCCTTTATCTTTTATCATAGTTGAAATATCCATATGTAATTTATTCTCCAGCTATCATTCTAAAATCGGGAACATATAATTTTGATGCTTGAAAAAATTAAGTGCATTTTCTATTATTTAAAACCATTAAGGTTCTTAATCATCATAAAATTTGAACCCTGCTAAAATATTCATAATAATGTACAGAGAAAACATATAAAGAAATGAAATATGCTTTATTATAGTCGTAAAGTGATGTTTGTTGAAAAAAAGTTTTTTTCTCCCAAAAATTGATATCAAAATTCTGCAATTATAAAAAGGCAAAGTACAACATTAACAATCTAATAAAATAATAAATAAGTTAAATTCCTAAAATTGAATTTTTAAAAATAAAACCATTGTTTTATCTTTTTCGTTGAAACGCTTTGATAAAAGGCATCAAGTGCAGCTCCTTGATAAAAGATAACAATTGCGAAGCTTTGGTAAAAACCACGCTTTATCAACTTTAGTGAGTAAGCAAAGGTTTAGTACTGATGTTGGTTAACTAGCGAGAGCTAACGATTAGTAATGTAATTTGTTTGCGAAAGTTTAGGGCTAATGTTGGTTAACTACAACAGCTAGTGAATAATTGCTGTTGACTGGTAATATTATTGTAAAAGCAAGGCTGTTAAACGAGCTGCTTAAATTGTTTGTAAATAAACCAAAGCAAGTTTACAATCGGCCAAATAAATAAAAACAAGCGTAAATGACTGAAATAAATCAGTCACAAGTAGATAAAGGGACTTTATAGAAACCTTTGAGCTCTGTAAAAAAGCCATGTTGGTTTCCTTACACTTGTCTGGTACCATTAAACGTGCTTAAAGATTAACCAAAGCTTTCTAGGCACAAGGAAGAAGCAGGAGGCAATAACTAAAGTAAATTGGTAACTTATTAATTGACAAGCACCAAATTATAATCTATAGTTTGCGATTAGCTGATAAGAGTAACCCAAAAGTTAATCCATTGTCAACACACTTGTTAAATAATTGATGTTAACCAAAAGACTACCTTGTAAGATGTAATTATTATGTACAATTAATCCATTTGTATTTGGGTATCTGGTAGGAACTGTACATAACTTTAATAATATAGATGGTGTAGGTGATGTGCATTTCGTTAAAAAGAACTCTCGTGTCCATTTTATTGGAATATAAAAGTACAATTGTAAGCTTTATATTTAATATAAGTAACAGAAATGATATTAATACTTTGTCATTAATAATATATAATTTTATGCAGGTGTTCTTTATTACTTGTTTTGGTGGCAGTTATGATATTTGGTTTAAAAATGATATAATTCGCAATGATCCAAAGGCTCACAATGACATCAATACAGTAAATGACAATGATTTAAAAGAAAACATTACAATTAATTAACTTGACAAGGTTAAAAAAGAAAGTAATATGTATTTCATTTGATAATACAGAAAGCATGTAATGTGTATGAATTTTATTTCCATACATGTATGAAAATCCAGATCATACATACATATTAATATTAATACAGTAATACAAATAATAGAAAACAAGAAAATTATTTTAACTCGGACTTAATGATGAAAGGAGAATTACATGGTCAAGTTTTGAATAATTTGCTGCATGTAATCTAATTTCCCACCCACTACAAGAAATCGACTTATTATTATTTGAATTATGTTATTATTAATACAATCTTTAATAAAATTATAAATAATAGAAAACAAGAAAATTATTTTAACTCTGCAAATTATTTCTCAGGGCTTAATGATGACAGGAGAAATTACATGGTCAAGTTTTGAATAATTTACTGTCTGTGGTCTAAATTTCCCACCCAATACAAGAAATCAACTTATTATTTGAACTACACTATTATTAATACAATCCCTAATAAAATTATAAATAATAAAAAACAATTTTATTTAGAAACAATAAAGAAAATTACTTCAACTCTCCTGCAAGTTATTTTCCAGGGCTTGATGATGGTGGGAGAAATTATGTGATCAAATTTTGAGTAGTTCTTAAAGTTTAATACAAGAATTACACAAAGAATTTAGATTTTTACTTCAAAATCCAGCAGTGCCCAAAAGTAAAGTTTGTTTTTTTATTAAATAAAAAATAATTTTTTTAAATAAAGACAATTTTATGATTTTAATGTTCCTAAAAGTCACACTATTTTATTGTATGTGAATATTTTGGTCATCTTGGAAGTATTTCGATTCATCAGTTTTTACACAATTTTGCCCTGGATTGACAGAGATTTTTATCTACTTCTTTCATGCATCACAAATTAAGTTATATATTATTTATTATGTTCTGGATTTTATACAGTGCAGGACACCTATATAGTCCCTACAACTTTTATTGGTCTTGCGGATCCTTTAACTCCTCCAAAAATGGAAATGCATGACCAAAAAAACAAAATGTAATTTTGAAGCTAAGACCTTTTTTCTTTACAAAGCTGCATCTTCATTTTTGTTGATACGTATGGTGGAGGAATTAAGCCACAAAGTTGTATGGTGCCAATCATCTAAAGACATCAAAAATTTTGTCTAAACTTTAAAATTTATAAGCTCAATGACCATCCAAGATAAAAAAAAAACTCTCTATATTTTTATTCTATAAGACATAAGGAAAGATGCAATAGAGTTTTTTTAAATTTTATTAAAATGAAGAGAGTTATGATGGTTTAAAGTTTGTCATTTTTACTATTAAAAAAAAAATTTCACCACTGATCATTACTCTATTTAAAGAATATTTTCACAATATAAAAAATGTCACGTGATAGTCGTGGCTTGTGAAATTCCACTAAAACAGATTCGGGAACTCTTCTGTGAGAGTGATACTTTTTAACTGCAAAAATAGCAGCTTTACCAGAAAGCCCCATCTTATAGGCACTCATAACCTATAGCATCTTCTTGCAAATTTACGAATTTTACAGAGAGAAATAGGATTAAGAGCCAATGACACAGTTTGTTGTAAACCTTCCCAAGATTCTAATTCTGTAGTTAAGGATAAATCTCTCCAGTCATCATCAGATTCAATGTATTGATAGATCAACTCTTTAATTTCTAATCCAGGTTCATTTACATCTAATTCATTCAAAATGTTTGTGTCAATCTGAGATTCATTTTCAAACACCTCCTTACCAATATATTCATCTGTAATGGGTTTAATAGTTTCTTTCATTTTTTTAGTTTCATGAGCTTTTTGTAAATGTTGATTTCTTTTATTATGTTTAAGCATTTTAACAAAAAAAAAAGAAATAGATTTGAATTAAAAAATTGTTAAAAATTAGTTCCATAAAAGGAATGATTTTCATACAAAAATTTCACCGGTTGGCGCAGCATTTGATGTGTTTAGATGATTGGCACCTTACAAGCTTAACAAATTTATTATGTTACCCCCAAAAGCACACAAATTTTTCATATTAAAATTGAAGGATAAAATTTTTGAAATTTGTATGGTCGATCCTTTATCACGTGATAAGGCAAAGGAAAAAAACTGAGAACCATATTATTGAACAAAATCTTCCTTTTTCTAATACAATTGGTATATTAACTGTCACATACTTATATTATCTTAATTATCTATATGTACATATTATCTGAATAAAATCCTGCACTTGGCAATCTTCACAAACATGTGACAAATAAGATTTTTATTGCATTTTTGATTGTAAATTTTCTCAAAAAATGTTGTTATGGCGCAGAAAGTTGTAGGAACTAGGTGTCTTGCATTATATGATCATATTCATATATATATATACACACATACATAAATTTTATATTAATATTATTAATTTAATAAAAATGTATATATGTATGATCTGCATTTTCATAAATGTATGGAATGGAAATAAAATTCATATATATATATACATCAGGAAAACGTGTTTTTTGATACATATATTATATGTATATTATACATGTATTATTTTACATTACAGGTGATCTGCATATAATATATGTATAATTCGTGTGTACTTTATGGACATGTGTATTATATGTATATTATATGCAGATCACCTGTAATGTAAAATAATACACATATAATATACATATAATATGTGTATCAAAAAAAACACATTTTCCTGATGGCCCTATATATATATATATATATATATATATATATATATATAATGGTGGTTTTGAATCATTAAGTTGTTCAGTTGAGTTTTTGTGAAATTTTCATTTTTCTTCAGAGAGCTTTTGGAATCCTCAAAGTAAATATGAATGGAAAACAATTTACCTAGAAAGCCATCAGTCAAATCATATATTTTAAAAATTCACTTGTCAGATGCTTTAAAATCATCAATTGCTCCAAGATATTTAGAAAAAAACTTGTACATATCATTCAAAATTAAAATTCCAAACTTTTAATTGATTTTCTACATAGTGCTTTTGTCCAAATCTACTAATATTTATTTGATGATTTTATCAATGTTCTTTAACCTATTGATAAATTTGTGACTTTCTGCATTTGACTGAGAAAATTCTATAATAGTAATTTTTTCAGCAACAGTATAAGAACAGATTCTTTTTGTCATTATAAAAAAAACTGTGAATTTAGAAATTTTATTAATGATTGTTTCTGAAATATTGTCACTGGTCATAATTATACTCTCATGTAACAAGATATTATAGGTCAGTCAGTCATATATTATCAAAATTCTCTTTAATATTTATTTAATATTCAATCATTAATGCTCTCTTTCTAATTAATATCTCTTGTACTAACTACCTTGATATTTATTCATTAATGTTAAACATTCATATCTTTTTACAAATTATTATCTCTTATAATACTTCTCCAATTAATGAAAGTATAATAATTCTGCTGAATAAATTAATCATTACCTCTTGTAATAGTTCCACTTGTGACTCTTTCTTTAATAATTAAATGATTGTTAATAACCATAGTGATATATAAATGAGGATTAATATGAATACTAATATTTTTAATAGTTTATTACAGGAGTTCTCTTGAACAAATATAAGCATGGATAAGTGATCAGTAATAGAATAAAGATATCATGAACAAAAACCTTTTTATGGAACTGAAGAGTGAAATTTCCAATTAAATATGAATAGCTGTATATGGTAAGTTTAATTTGATCAGTCATTGTAATGGTGCAAGTCACCTAGTCCCGCAACTTACTGCACCTCGTGGCCAATTTTGGGAAAAATCATCAAATCTCCGGAATGTTCAAAAATGCAATAAAATTTTGTATCACGTGACCTTTGATGGTGGTATAGTGCAGAACACCTATATAGTCCCTACAACTTTTATTAGTCTTGCAAATCCTTAACTCCTCTAAAATGGAAATGTGTGACCAAAAAAACAAGATGACATTTTGAAGCTAAGACCTTTTTCTACAAAATGACATTTTCATTTTGTTGATATGCCATGTTGTTGTGGAGGAATTAAGCCTTAAAGTTGCACAATTTTAACAAATTTACTATGTTAATCCCCCAAAGTGACGTGTTACACACAAATTTTTTATATTAAAAATGAACGAATTGGAAGAATTGAAAATTTTGAAATCTGTATTGCAGATCTTTTATCACGTGATACTAATAAAGAGAATGCAACGTGACAAACCTATTTTTAAACGTGACTGTAAAATTTTATTGCATTTTTGATTGTGAATTTTTTCCCAAACCTGTTGGTGTGGCGCAGAAAGTTGTAGGGACTAAGTGTCCTGCACCATATAAATTAAAAAAAATTTTTTCCATTTAAATATTTATATATTAATATATATATATATAACGTTATAACGTTGCTAAAAAAAAATTCCCTTCTTCACTTGAAGAAGCCAATGCTCCTGTGGAGAGCATTCTTTGAGAGCTTTGCCCTCAAAGAATTTTCAGACACCATGCATTTTCCATATTAAATAGATTAATTGTCATCTCTCATCTTTCCTTTTTTCTGATATAACTAGTGTATTATTGTTAAATGCTTATACTATCTAATTATCTAATAAATCATATGTACATATCTTTATTTACATTGTAAAAATCAAATCACAGATATCATTTGGCAATACTTACTCAACCATTGCAATTTTTTGGTCTATTTATATGTTTTTTGTAATTTATTAGGCTACTCAATCAATGCACCATTTGGCCACAAAATAGTTTATTTTATGAAAAATTACATCATTGTGCAAAAGGATGCTAGGATGTTTCGCATCCAACTATTCAAAAGAATAGTTCATCTTTTCGTTACTGCTAAATTTAGAAATGATCATCACAAGATAGTCTAAATTTAGTAACGATCTTAGCGGCATTTCATCGTGAACATTTTAAACTTGTGCAACTTTGAGCCCTTCTAAATGCGCAATGCTGTGACATATCAACAAAATGAAATCGTAACTTTGTAGAGAAAGGACTTACACTCCCTGGACAAAAGTTTCGGTCACCACAAAACAATTAATTACGCAAAAACGTACATAATAAAACACAAATAAATTTTATCAAATTGTGACTAAAGTTCTCAAAAATATGTATGCAAAATTTCAAATTTTTGTAATGTTTGGGAGAATAACAGTTAAAAAATAAAAAATTCGACTAAAATTCTTCTGAAAAATTGTAGTTTGCCAAAAAAAAAACAGTTTCTCAAAAACTTACATAATAACCACACCTGAAATTGTGACATATGAAAGGTTAGATTCTGAAAAATTACGTCATATGTCTTTTATACAAATTTTTTTGTAAAAAATTGTTTTGAAATTTTTGAAATTTTTGATAAAATTAAAAAAAAATGTCAAAGGAAAAATTGTCAAAAATTGAATTGAAACAAAAAAGTAAAAATTGGCCAAGTCAATCTCCTGGTTTGAATCCAATAGAGTATCTGTGGAATCAATTAGAAATTCGTACTCGGAAACGTCCAAATAAATTTAAAAATAATGTTGAACTTGAGACCACTTTACATGAAGAATGGAATCAAATTCCTAGAAATATTTATATGAATTTGATAGAAAGTATGCCGAGAAGAATAGAAGCTGTTATATCCAATAATGGGCGGCCAACAAAGTGTTGACTTGCATACAAATAAGTAAAATTTCGGGTGTGGTTATTATGTGCGTTTTTTTAGATACTTGCAAATAAAATCAAAATTTTGGAGATCATTTCCAAAAAATTATTTTTGGTTGAACTTTTTATTTTTTTAACTGTTATTCTCCCAAACACTACAAGCATTTGAAATTTTGCATACATATTTTTGAGAACTTTAATCACAATTTGATAAAATTTATTTGTGTTTTATTATGTACGTTTTTGTGTAATTAATTGTTTTGTGGTGACCGAAACTTTTGTAGCTTCAAAATTACGGCTTATTTTTTTGGTGTTACATTTCCATTTTTGGAGTTAGAGAAGGATGTAAATGTAATGCACAAAGTAGATTTAACAAAACTTCTACTGGTCGAAATCTATTATTCCTTTTTTTATAATCAGTTAATTACTATAAAATTAAATTTAATAAATATAAACAAATACCTTTTTACTATTTTCTAGTCCTGCTCATATTTCAAATGATATAATATGGACTTTTAATGTATTCATAAATTCCACAAAGTTCAATACTATATTTTTTTTTAATTTTTTTTTTCAATATATTTATAAAGAAATACTTATAAAGATTGAATCATTATACAACTATTTAAAACCAAGAAAAGTATTTAATTGGTTAAGACTAGTGTATGAACATAAAATGATTGATTATTTACAATGAATTTCATGAATGAATATACACTCCCTAGACAAAAGTTTCGGTTACCACAAAACAATTGATTACGCAAAAGCGTACATAATAAAACACAAATAAATTCCATCAAATTGTGACTAAAGTTCTCAAGAGTATGTATGCAAAATTTCAAATTTTTGTGATGTTTGGGAGAATAACAGTTAAAAAAATAAAAAGTTTGACCAAAAATCTTCTGAAAAATCGTAGTTTGTCAAAAAAAAACAGTTTCTCAGAAACTTAAATAATAACCACTCCTAAAATCGTGACATATGAAAGATTAGATTCTGAAAAATTACGTCATGTGTTTTTTATACAAGTTTTTTTGTAAAAAATTGTTTGATAAAATTAAAAAATGTCAAAGCAAAAATCGTCAAAAATTGGATTGAAACAAAAAAGTAAAAATTTTGAAAAATTGGCCAAGTCAATCTCCTAATAGAGCTTCTGTGGAATCAATTTGAAATTCATATTCGGAAACATCCAAATAAATTTAAAAATAATGTTGAACTTGAGATTGCTTTACATAAAGAATGGAATCAAATTCTTAGAAATATTTATATGAATTTGATAGAAAGTATCCTGAGAAGAATAGAAGCTGTTATATCCAATAATGGGCGGCCAACAAAGTGTTGACTTGCATACAAATAAGTAAAATTTCGGGTGTGGTTATTATGTGCGTTTTTTTAGATACTTGCAAATAAAATCAAAATTTTGGAGATCATTTCCAAAAAATTATTTTTGGTTGAACTTTTTATTTTTTTAACTGTTATTCTCCCAAACACTACAAGCATTTGAAATTTTGCATACATATTTTTGAGAACTTTAATCACAATTTGATAAAATTTATTTGTGTTTTATTATGTACGTTTTTGTGTAATTAATTGTTTTGTGGTGACCGAAACTTTTGTAGCTTCAAAATTACGGCTTATTTTTTTGGTGTTACATTTCCATTTTTGGAGTTAGAGAAGGATCTACAAGGCCAATAAAAGGTTGTGGGACTAGGTGCCTTGCACTATACAACTTCTGCCTATGATTGAAAGGGTACATTTTTGTTTCTGCATAAAACATATGGTCTATTTTTGATAGCATATAAAACATATGTAATGAATGCATGTGAGTTGATTCCATGCATATAAACATTTCTGATAACATACATTTTTTATCAACCAATTAATTATTATTATATAAAAAAATAATTGATTGGGATTGCAAATCATTTGCTTTTTGTTATTAAAAATAAAAAAATCAATGAATATGAAGAATTGAAATTATGATTACAGAAGCTACCTTCTAAAATAAATACAAAGATAGGATGAAATAAGAAGTTGATCCAGGTATGTCATACTATATAATAGACAAAAATTGATAAGGCATCATTATATTAGACATTATGCAGTCCTGACTGTTGTTGTTTTTTTTTAATAATAATTATTAACTTTTTTCATAATCTAGTTCATTGAAAGTATTCTGAGTAAATAATGGTGTCAATATTTGGATGGCAAAGGAATTTAAAACTAATATTAACAACTTCAGAATTTATTAATATTGGTTTTATTATTTATTATTAACTTGCTTTGAGATTGTGTGATGATAACATTTTTCATCATTTAGTAAATACTGGTGATGATGATTGGATGGCAAAAGAATGTTAGCAGTCTATTAATACTAGTGTTTGTTATTTATTAACTTGCTTTCAGGATCATGTGATGATAACTTTTTTATCTAGTTCATCAAAGTACTCTGAAGCAAATACCGGTGACAATTATTGGATGGTAAAGGGAATTTAACAATTTATTGTTATTATTATTAACTTGCTTCAGGATCATGTGATGGTAACTTTTTTAATCATCTAGTTCATCAGAGTATTCTGAAGTAAATACTGGTGGCAATGTTGGTAAAGGAATTAAACTAATTGAGACTTGGACTAGGAAAATCAACATCTGGTCTCAGGGCCAAAATCAAGATTTTTGATCCGATTTATTCTATTATACAAGGATTATAAATGGTTAAAGTTTTGAGTTATGTTAGCATAATAAAACCTTGTGCAATTGAGTCTTCTTTGTTTTCATAGTGTGAGATCAAAATCCATGTCTCACACAAATCTCTTGGATTGGTTAAAATATTATTTATCCCTTCTTATGGTAGTATCCAATTATGTAATTCTTTGTTTACTTTCTTTCACTATAGCGCTCAAGCTATTTAATTATTTACAGGGCAAGTTTCCTTACTTCCCTTCCGGTAACGTTTTCTCAGCAGTTCTTTGTT
>CAUDNR010000016.1:21325-42915 GCA_958430865.1 Entrophospora sp. SA101 | reverse complement strand
AGTATTTTAAACTGTATAAAAAAAATTGAAATCAATTGTGAAAATCCATTCCTTATATAGGACGTTCCCTCCTGTTACGCAAACCGCAACACGCGATTTCTTGCCCAATCAAAAAATTTCAGGTAAATTTGTTTAAATGCAAGTCACGTGATATATAGTGACTTTTGCTAACTTTTATTTAATGTTTTTAATGTTTAAAGAAGACGGAAAAAGCTCATATTAATATATAAAGAGCGCAATCAATCCATCAATCAGTAGTTGTTACGTGAAAGCATTATTATTATAGAAACATTAAGCAATAACGTTGGTAGCAACAAGTAGCAAATGATGATACGTTTTTTGAGGATGATTTCATTCTGTGGAGATATTACAACAAGTCTTAAAAATAAACCAATAAATTTTACCCATCAAGTTGTTAAACTTGTCATTTTTTATTATTTAACTATGTCTTTGACATATCACGAATAGGCCAAAAAAAACCAAAATGAGTCAAATGATAATGCATATAGTTTAAGGTAAGCCACTTCTTTGTGTTTTCATTTTTATTTTATCATCAATTATACAAGTTCGCTTTTATTTTTTTATTTTCAGTTATGAAAAACAGATATGAAATTAGATCTTACTCAATACATTTGAAATGATTCCAATTGTTGTCAATCAATTTATTTTATATCCTGATATCATAAATGATGCATTTCGGCATTTAACATTAGTATTACTATTAATAATTCATTATAATCATTCTATTTATTATATTTATTGGACAAAGTCATGTAAAAAGCCATGTTGTTTGTAATACTTTAATAAGTATAAATACACTTAAAAACTGTAATTGGTTAATAAACATAATCCTTTCTGATGATTAATGGTTTGTCCAACCTTTAATTATTAGTTAGGAACCCTTTTGATTTTACTATATTGTTTATATTGATGCCTCAAGTAGTATATTTCTATTTTTTTTAGAGCATACAAAGCTGGAAAGAAAACTGAGACACTTGACCAGAACTTGCCTGCAATAATAGTACACATGCAGCTGGAAAGAAAACCTTGCACTTGACCAGAACTAGGGTTTCTACTTGAATACATGAATAATTCGAAATATAAACAAATAAAATGAATGATTCGAAATAAAAATGAATAATAAAATGAATAATTCAAAATAAATGAATAATTCAAATAATTCAAATAAAACGAATAATTTGAATTAGATTGAGTAATGTATTGTAAATAATTCAAATAAGAATTTGATTACAAATTTATGAATAGAAACTCTAACAAAATGAAGATGAACTTTAAATTTTATTTATTGTGAGATATGCACTCTGCTAAATTCATGTATTTTTCCGCAAAAACATCTGCAAATTTGCGCAGCATCATGAAAATATCCAATTTTATTGGTGGATTGGGTACATGTTATCCTTATTTAGAAATTTATTTGGTGATTTGCAGATGATTTTTGCGAAAAAATACATGATTATTACCTCACTGATCATTACTAATAATAACAAGATATTCAGGAAATGGTTTTTTTTATAATGATAAAAATTCAATTACAAAAAGTCTATATAGGAGAAATACAACTTGAGAAAAATAATGATGCTTCAATAAATGATTTCAGAAAATAATCGCAAAAAATTATTTAATAAAAATAAAAATTAGGTTCTTATAAAATTTTTTTTTAACATAGTGATTCTGATATTGAAAATTCTAGAAATGAAAAAATTGGTTGATATTATACATGAAGTTGAAACTATTTTGACCATTTGCAGATCTGGTCAAAATAGGGTCAAAATAAGGTCAAAACGGGTTTTTACTATATATGTAGTTGCATTAAGTCAAAATATTTTGACTTTGGGGGTAAGGATACTGGCTATAACTTTTGATGATGGTTGCTACCATCTTTGCATCATATAAAAATGATTGCAACTGCTGGTTGCAACCACCTTTACAACCATTTTTGGATTGCGACATGGAACACTACTTTGGGGTTTTAATTTCGACTTCATGTATAGTTGATATGCAGTTATTATTGTGAACCTAGGAGAATGTATTGCTAATGAAAATGAGCAGATCATTGCCCACCATAGATATTTCATTTATTATAATGGCATTGATTTTTGTAGCTCAGTCTGATTGAAAAAATCAATGTTTCTTTGTATCTTCCTTCACTTTCAAAGATGAGTGTATGGTCTTTTCACCAATGTTTTGGACAGCAACATAAGTAGGGAATATCAACAGATATTCTTTTTTTTAGACTAATGATTTGAAGGACTTTCCAAACTGTCAAAAAGAAGCAGGTATATTTTCCATCAATCATTTTTCAAATGATGTCAGCTGATGAAACATAGATCTTGATTCTCAAGCTCAACTTAAGATTGTTGCATATGCCTCTGAAATAATGTTCTATTTTTTTAGGTAGCTATTTTTAAGTGGATTTATTGCTTCATCTTAGGGAGAATCTTTCTCAGTATGTGGTAAAACATCTTAGCAAGTCTTGTTCTGATCTTGCTGCAACCTTCATCACAAGTTGTTAAAGAAAAGGCACACTATGTGTCTAGCAAAACATAAAGAATGGATGACACTCACTGGACAATCACCTTACCTCTTTCATCTTTGGTGTTGAATAATTTTGATTTCAGACTAAGGTTTCCAGCAGAAACTCTCTTTATTAGTAGCTGAAATTCCTGAAACACTTTGGGCAAAAATTACTTTTTTATATGCCCAAACTATTTTTTGTTATTAGCCAAAATTTGGTGAAATTACTTTAAAGTTATTCTAAGTTAAAATAAGTTGATTGGTATAGTTTTTTAGTGTTTATGTTTATAAAAAATGCTGAGAAGCCCAAATTGCCCAAACTAGTTTGGGCTTTGAGACAACAGTTTGGACTGGAAACCTTATGTGGGATGTGCCAGCTCAGGCAGATAACAAAGAATTGCCGAGAAAATGTTACCAGGCAGGGAAGTAAAACTTGCCCCTACAACAGATTAATAGACTAAGCGCTATTAATGCCATACAAAGAAGAAATGCAATTACAATTGAGAATTAAACCATCAAGAAGACATTTGGCCACAGCTATATAAACTAAATAAAACACTATTTTTAACTAAATCAAGAGATTTGTGTGAGATGCAGATTTCGACCTCACAATATTCAACATCCAAATTTCCAAAATAACAAAAATAAAAGATGTGAGAAATCATTACCTTTATATAATATCATTATTTAAATAATTTTATATTTAATACCACAACTATAGTAGCCAGATAATTAAAAATATTAATAAATAATTTAATACTGTATGTAATAAAATGACAAGATTTAAATTATTTGAGTAATTCATCTGGTACAGTTAATTCAATTTGTTTAGAATCTGGCATAGCTAAATCAATCTGTTTAGAATCTTGGTCTTACACCTCCACATATTTTCATTGCAAGATCTACATCATGTGCCAAATTATTAAATGGTTGTTGGCCAGTTGATATTAGAGACATTAGAATTCCAAAACTGTATACATCTAATGCCATTGTATATGGTTTCTCTTTTAAAACTTCTGGTGCAATATATGGTAGTACTCCACATATATCATTTTTGTCTGATAATAATGTTTGGCCAGATGTGCATGATAATCCTAAGTCTGCAATATAATATATATATTTTCTTTAGATTGAAGAATATTATCACTATGAAAATCATGATGAATAATTTCTTTTTCATGAATATCTTTTAAACCATTAATAATTTGTTTAAGAATATTAATTTTGCTATACCATTTAAGTTTTTAAAATCTTTTTTTAAATAATTTTGAAGACTTCCACCTTCTATATATACCATTACAAATATATATTCTTTTGTAATTGAATCTTGTTAATCCATAAATATGAATTATATCACCTTTATTATGAAACTTTATATAATTTTTGAACTAAAACAACAAATAAAATATTTAATTAGAACAATAATAATCAATAATATTTAAAAAAACCTGAAACTAATATTAACAAGATAATTTACCTCATTAAGAAATTCATCAGAAATATTCTGTGAACTATGTAGTTTTTTTAGTATTATAGTCATATATCTGCCAATTCTTTTATTTCCATCAGTATACTTATGACCATTTAACCAAGTAGCTTTGGATATAGTTGCAAAATACCTTCACCTATCTTTTTAATATTTGTTAAATCATTATAAGGAATCAATTGAAGGTAATGATAATTATTATACTGGTTGCTTTAAGTTGTGTACTTTTAATCAATTCATCTAATGTTTTATTGTCACTAGTACATTCTTCAGTTAATAGCTTTGGATCACATGTTTGACACCATGCCTCATTAGTATTATATCTATTGCAGGTTGGACATTTCTCTCTTTTATCAGAATATTCATCATTTTTGTCAGTAGAAGTATTGTCATGATGTTTATTTTCATCCAAAATGTTTTCCATTGTGGTTTTTGTATATTTGTAAAAAAAAAAAAATTAAATTTTTACCTGAACTACAACAATTCAGCATTGACACCCTAAAGTTGTAAACTGTAATAAATATTGCAAGCATGAAATCAGAGTTATTGGAGTCACCAAATCTGGCAAACTAAATTAAAAACACTATATACAACTATACTACTTGATTAGGACTTCTATTTGAATAAGGGTTTATTCAAATTATTTGTTTTACTCATTATGAATTTGAGTATTTGAATTACATTGAAAGTTTATTCAAATGAAATGAATAATGAATAATTTGATAATTTGACAATTCAAATAAGACAAATAAACGAATAATTCAAATAAATAATTCAATTGATAATTTAAATTAAGCAAATAAATGAATAATAATGATTCAAATAATTCAAATAGTTTGAATAAAATGAATAAAACAAATAACGAATAGTACAAATAAATGAATGACAACAATTGAATAATAAAACGAATAAACGAAATAAAATGATAATTCAAGCAAATCAAATATTTGAATAAATAAATGAGTGATGTCAATTCGAATGATAAACAAATGATAAACAAATGATAACAATTCAAATGATAAATGAATGATAACAATTTGAACATTAAATGAATGCTGATAATTCAAATAATAAATGAATGATAGCAATTCTAATAATAAACTATAAACAAATGCTGATAATTCAAATAATAAACAAATGATAACAGTTCAAATAATAAATGAATGATAGCAATTTGAATAAATGAATGATAACAATTTGAATAATAATAAACGAATGATCATAATTTGAATAATTTGAAATAAAACAAATAATTCAAAATAAAATGAACAGTTTAAAATAAAATAAAAACGAATAATTTGAATAAATAAATCGAATAAAATGAATAATTTGAATAGTTTGAATAAATGATTAAATGATAAACGAATGATACAATTTGAATGATAAACAATAAACAAATTATGATATTTGAATTATAAACAAATGATGATATGATAATAATTTGAATAATAGACAAATGATGATAATTTAAATAATAAATGAATGATAATAATTCACACAAAAAAAAATGATTTGGGTAATTCAAACAAAAATTTTATTACGAATAGTAACTCAACTTTATTGCAGAGTACTAAAGTTAAATGTCAAAAATGTGTCATTGATGATGTCATGATTAAATGATACTTGATGAAATGTTTTTGTCATAATTAATTAAAAATAAAATTTATCTTCCTTGAAAATATTATTAGGCAGAAAAGTATGGCAATGTGACTCTGGACACATTTATATTGCACCATTCATTAATGGCATAGTAGATTTTGATGAACCTTTCTTTGAAGTCAACACACCTTTAATAGGACAAGTTTCTAGATTATTTTTGCAGGAAAATCAATTAATTAGCTGAATAAATCCTGAACTAGAGATAAATCTGTTTTCCTTTTATTTATCAGATCAACTCACTTATTTATCTTATCAAACAATTATACTATTGATCCAGAATTAAGAGCACAACAATCATGATTGTTATATTTGTGGTCCTACTCTAAGCCTAGAAACATCATCATCAAATCCATCATCTTTAAATACTGTTGGTTCTCAAACTCGTACTAAAAAATAATAATTTATGAAGAGGAACTAAAAAAAGGAGTATTGCTTGAAAGTATTACTTTAAATGAAACCTCATTGTAAGCTCAAGATGCTCAAAATCTTAATGATGAATCTAACTCATCACAGGAAGGATTACTTGCTCTCACCACTCTTCTCATCACTTTCAATGTCTGGTTACTAGGTATTGGAGCAAAATTATCATCAATTCCATTGCACCTAGCCTCTTAATCATGATATGTTTTCAGTATTTGTCAGATTTGTGATGCATTTCACAAATCCTGTGGACATCACATATTGAAAACTTATGTGACCATTCCATATCAGGGATGACCATCCTGTCTTCATGCTTTACACAACAATAGACATTGGGTGAGCAATAGGTTTTGTAATATAGCAGCTGAGGGAACCCTTTGTAACATAATCTCCATTTGATGGTTACAATGGTGTAATCTGATACTTCATGGCCAAATTATACCATGATGGAATGTCTGCATGGATTGCATTAAATGAGATGTTTCTTTTTTTCATGTAGGTAAAGTTGTGCATGTGATTATGTTTGAAGAAATGCCTAATTCACCATCCCAGGGTCCTTCCACAACTTGTTCTGGCATATTGTGGTAGTGCAGGTAAATGTGCAATGGGTGATTGCTTGGCATAGTATTGCTGTTACATTCAAGTGGCCTGTTTGTCATTGGTTATCATCAAGGTGTAGAAGATCTGAGGAAGCCTTTACACACTTATTTCTTTTAAAAAGGAAATTCAATGGCAAGGTTGTGGTTTTTGATATATGTTTGCATTTTTGGTGGCCAGTACCTGATTCTAATTTTGAAAATTTTTTCTTTTCTCAAGCGTCAATGTGGTTAGTACCAATACAAGCAGGACCTAGCTATCTATCAAAGGTGGTATTTTTTAATGTACTCATAGTGTCCTTTCCATTGGGGGAAACATCAAAGCTTTCAGATCAGGGTTTCCAAATAAGACCAGAAGTTTGACATTGTTTGATTCAACAAAACTCACAATCAGTATACTGTAGTTTGTGTCAGTTGGCTTTTTATTTGATAATTTAGGTATAATTTTTATTATATTTAAATTATTCAGATACAAGTGTTAAATTTTAAGATTTTTAATATTAATAAATTATTTATATATTATATGATTTATTGATAATACATCACTTCAATTTGTCAATACTATAAAAAAATGAAACCATTGATTTGAAAAGGTAAAAGACAAAAAATACTGCAATTATATATCTATGATAACAATGATTATTAAAAATCACATTTATTTTTTTTGTCAAAAATTATTATTTTTTATTTAGTTGTATATTTGACATCCAAATTTCAAAATGAAAAAAAAAATCCAAAGAAGTTATTATATAATATCATTACTCAAGGCATTTAAACTATAGTAGCCAGATAAATAAAAATAAATAAATAATACATAATAAGTGACAGGATTTAACTTATTCAAATAAGTCATCTGATATAGCTAAATCAATTTGTTTGGAATCTACAAAATATTTATCACAAGAGTGGATATTAATAAATATAGTTAATTTAATAAAAATGAAAATAGTCAATGATTGAATATTAATAATTACCATTATTATTACTAATAATAGTTACTTTATTGGAATTCACAGGTTGGGGAAGGTTTGTAAAATTTAATAACCTGCTAGTATAAACAGCATTTGGATGAATTACTGTGGTGATTGTTGAAGGATCAAATTTTATTTCATCCATTTTCTCAAACTCTTTTCTAATTGGTTTTAATTCACACCACTGTTCTTTTGAATATTGGTAAGGTTCAAAATTATTTATTGTATAATCATTAAATGAATCATCCCAAACATCAAAAATCTTATAAATTTCTTCAGCAGTTGGACGTTTATCTGGATTAGCATCCATGCATCTGAATGCAAGTTCAATATAGAATTTTGGTGTATTGTTTGAGAAACCAGGTCTTGCACCTTTACATATTTCCATTGCAAGATATTCATCATGTGCCAAATTATTAAATGGTTGTTGGCTTAGTTAATTTAATAAAAATGAAAATAGTCAATGATTGAATATTAATAATTACCATTATTATTACTAATAATAGTTACTTTATTGGAATTCACAGGTTGGGGAAGGTTTGTAAAATTTAATAACCTGCTAGTATAAACAGCATTTGGATGAATTACTGTGGTGATTGTTGAAGGATCAAATTTTATTTCATCCATTTTCTCAAACTCTTTTCTAATTGGTTTTAATTCACACCACTGTTCTTTTGAATATTGGTAAGGTTCAAAATTATTTATTGTATAATCATTAAATGAATCATCCCAAACATCAAAAATCTTATAAATTTCTTCAGCAGTTGGACGTTTATCTGGATTAGCATCCATGCATCTGAATGCAAGTTCAATATAGAATTTTGGTGTATTGTTTGAGAAACCAGGTCTTGCACCTTTACATATTTCCATTGCAAGATATTCATCATGTGCCAAATTATTAAATGGTTGTTGGCTAGTTGATACTACAGACATCAGAATTCCAAAACTGTATACATCTGATGCTTTTGTATATGGTTTCTTTTTTAAAACTTCTGGTGCAATATATGGTAGCACTCCACATATATCATTTTTGTTTGATGATGATGTTTGACTAGATGTGCATGATAATCCTAAGTCTGCAATATATGAATCCCATTTGTCTTTTTGAAGAATATTACCAATATGAAGATCATGATGAATAATTTCTTTTTCATGAATATTTCTTAAACCTTTAATAATTTTATAAAGAATTTTAATTTTGATTTCCCAATTTAAATTTTTAAAATCTTTAGTTAAATAATTTTGAAGACTTCCATCTTCCATATATTCCATTACAAATATATATTCTTTTGTAATTGGGTCTTGTGTTAATCCATAAATATGAATTATATAATTTTTACCATGAAACTTTATATAATTTTTGAACTAAATAATAAATAAAATATTTAATTACAACAATAATAATTGATTATATCTAAAAAATCTGAAATTAATAGGAAAATAAAATAATTTACCTCATTAAGAAATTCATCAGAAATATTCTGTGAATCATGTAGTTTTTTTAATGCCACAGCCCCATCTTCACTAGTTCTTTCATTATTATGATAATTTAAACTTTTATAACCATTTAACCAAGTAGCTTTGGATATAGTTGCAAAACCACCTTCACCTATCTTTTCAATATTTGTTAAATCATTGTAAGGAATCCATTGAAGATAATCTTCATTATTATACTCAGTTGCTTTAAGTTGTGTACTTTTAATCAACTCATCTAATGTTTCATTGCCACTGGTCCATCCTTCAGTTAATAATTTTGGATTGCATGATTGACACCATGAATAATAAGTATTATATCTATTGCATGTTGGACATTCCTCATATTCCTCTTTTCTAATATATGGATCTTCGTAATCTTGAAGACTTCCATCTTCCATGTATTCCATTACAAAGATATATTCTTTTGTAGCTGGATCTTGTGTTAATCCATAAATTTTCTTTATAAATGGTTCACCATAAAATGTAACATAATTTCTAAACTAGATGAAAAAATACATTGAATTTCGGAATAATATCTAAAAAATCCATAATTAATAGAAAAATAAAATAATTTACCTTGTTAAGAAATTCATCAGAAATGTTCTGTGAATTATGTAGTTTTTTTAATGCCACAGTCCTATCTTTACTAGTTCTTTTGTTTTCATCATTTACACTTTTCTCGCCATTTAACCAAGTAGCTTTGGATATAGTTGCAAACCCACCTTCACCTATCTTTTCAATATTTGTTAAATCATTGTAAGGAATCCATTGAAGGTAATAATAATTTTTATACTCAGTTGCTTTAAGTTGTGTACTTTTAATCAACTCATCTAATGTTTCATTGCCACTAGTCCATCCTTCAGTTAATAGCTTTGGATCACATGATTTACACCATGAATAAAAAGTATTATATCTATTGCAGGTTGGACATTCCCCATAATAGTATTCTCTTTTGTCAGAATATTTATCATTTTGAGGACTTCCATCCTCCATGTAATGCATTACAGAATTATATTCTTTTGTAATTGGATCTTGTGTTAACCCATAAATATATACTTTATCATGAAAATTTGTATAATTTTTGAGCTAAAATAACAAAATATTTAAAATCATAATAAAAAATCCAAAAATAAATAAAAAAATAAATAATTTACCTCATTATGAAATTCATTAGCAATATTTTGTGAATTATGTAGTTTTTTTAATGCCACAGGCATATCCTTGCTAATTCTTTCATTATCATAATTTATACTTTTATAACCATTCAACCAAGTGGCTTTAGATATAGTTGCAAACTCACATTCACCTATCTTTTCAATATTTGTTAAATCATTATAAGGAATCCATTGAAGATGATTACTATAATGATAATATGTTGCTTTAAGTTGTGTGCTTTTAATCAACTCATCTAATGTTTCATTGCCACTAGTCCATCCTTCAGTTAATAGCTTTGGATTACATGATTGACACCATGAATAACTGGTATTATATTTATTGCAAGTTGGACATTCTCCATAATAGTATTTCCTTTCATCAGAATATTCATCATTTTTATCAGTAGAAGCATTGTCATGATGTTTATTTTCATCCAAAATGTTTTCCATTGTGGTTTTTGTATATTTGTAAAAAAAATTTTTTTTTCGACCACAAATATGTACCACAAAAAATATATTAATTATATTTAGATTTATCTAAAAAAATTAAATTTTACCTGAACTACAACAATTCAGCATTGACACCCTAAAGTTGTAAAACTGTAATAAATATTGCAAGCATGCGATCAGAGTTATCGGAGTCACCAAATATGACAAACTAAATTAAAATCACTAGACACAACTATATGCTTGATATTCAAATAAGGGTTTATTCAAATTATTTGTTTTACTCGTTATGAATTTGAGTATTTGAATTACATTGAAAGTTTATTTGAATAAAATGAATAATTCAATAATTCGATAATTCAAATAAAACAAATGAATGAATAATTCAAATAAACAAATAAACAAATAAAATAAATAATTCAATTGATAATTTAAATAAAACAAATAAACGAATAATAATAATTCGAATAGTTCGAATAAACAATTCAAATAATAAAATGAATAAACGAAATAAAATGAATAATTCAAGCAAAACAAATATTTGAATAAACGAATGATGTCAATTCGAATAATAAACAAATGATGATAACAATTCAAATAATAAACGAATGATGTCAATTCGAATGATAAACGAATGACAACAATTCGAATAATAAACAAATGATGTCAATTTGAATAATAAACGAATGATGATAACAATTTGAATAATAAATGAATGATAATAACAATTCGAATAATAAACAAATGATGTCAATTCGAATGATAAACGAATGATGTCAATTCGAATGATAAGCGAATGATGTCAGTTCGAATGATAATAATAAGCGAATGATGTCAATTCGAATGATAAGCAAATGATGTCAATTCGAATGATAATAATAAACGAATGGTACAATTCGAATAATAATAATAAACGAATGATACAATTCAAATGATAAACGAATGATGTCAATTCGAATGATAATGATAAACGAATGATGTCAATTCGAATAATAACAATAATAATAGACGAATGATGATAATTCGAATAATAATGATAAACAAAATTATATGGACTTTAAAATGAAAAACTGCTTTAAATTTAATTTCTGGTCATGAGTTTTTCAATATTAAATATTTATGAACCAATACATTAAAAAAACAAAAAACAAATTTAAATTATTCCTGGATGTTTAGGAACGGAATACAGTTATAATTTATAATTTATAATACTGAAAAATATTAATTAATTTTAAAACTTATTTTCTACAATTACAATTAAAACCACGCAATCAGCCATTCCTATCCTTTTGATATTCACCAAGACAACTACAATAATTACATTGAGACGCCCAAGAACCTGAAATTGTTTAAATAATTTAGCAAAATTTTGAAAATAATATTTGAACAAAAAAATATTCACATGTCCATTGTCCACACAAAAGATTACATTTACCGGCCGAACACATCTGAAATTGTTTTAAAATAATTTAATTGACAAATTTCGAAAATAATTGTATTTACGTTACTTTACTTACACTTTGCACAAGTCGAGAAACCATTATACCTTAAAGTCAACGTTAAAGTGAAGAGATTGAAAAGACAAGTGAAAAACACGAATAAAATGGTTAATTGTTTCTTTAGTGAATCGAATATGATATACTAATACTGTAATCCTAAGTCACCATTTATATAAAGTAAATCTAAATACAATTGAGTTTCACAATGTAATATTAGGAACATATTTATCCTTTATTCATTTATTCATTAAATATCTAACGTCAATTGAATTTCACAACTTAATATTTGGGATCATAATTATCTTTGTTCATTTATTCACTTATTCATTAAAAATTTAACGCCAATTGAGTTTTTCACAAGCGCAATATTTTATTTTATTCGTTAAAAATCTAACGAATATTTAGGATCATATGTATTTAACTTTTATTCGTTTAATTATTTATTCATTTAAAAATCACAGTTTTTCAAACGCAATGTTTAGAATCATATTCATTTCAAACACGTAATTTATCTAGATCTTGGATCGATATAAACTCTGTTAATGACGAATATACTTAACCAAGTCCAGTCTAAACGATTATCACGTCATGAATAATAATAGCACAATTTTATTCTAAGTGAAAACTTTATTAATATCCATAATTTTCATTGATAAAAAGAGGCTGTCCCAGCTAAACCAAAATATTAGAGTAGCAGCTGTTTCAATGGGAATGGCAGTTCCTGATGCTCTGTATTACTACTTAAACTACTATTATTATTATTTTCCTTACTATCTACCCATGCGCTACTTTTATTCAATGTATCAGTATACGAATTCTTTTCTTATTATCTCTTTCATAAAAACCTTTTACTGTTTCCAGAGTAATAGATCCCACCCAAGATCACAGATCTCAATTGCTACTCTATTAACCATCATATCAAAATAATATTTCTTTCGGTCCTATTCCTTTCAATGATTTGTTTAAAAATTGTGTCGTACGGCAAATGTTTTGTTTTATAAAACAGGTTGCAATTGCATTGAAATCGAGTTGCGTTGAATTGAATTACAAAGCAATGCGTTGCAATTGCAATTGAAACCGAAAAATCTTTGTTTTTTAAACCTAATTTTTTGGGAAGGAATTTTTTGCTTTCGCTGAGTGGTAAATTTTTTTTTTTTATTTTTCTGAAAAAAAAAAAAAATTGATCTACATAATTTTTATTGCATACAAATACAAATAGAAAAAAAAATTTGATCTATGTAATTTTTATTGCGAAAAAAAAAATACAAAGAATAATAAAAAATTATTCAGTGTCACAACTCTCATCACCGTTCGATCAAATAACAAACTTCTTTAAAAAAAAAAAAAATGTCTTTTTCAATCAGAAAAAGAAGCAGAGAAAATGAAACGAGGAATGATGTGTGTTTTAAGGATGGTGGTGGTAGTTATCGCCTGCCACTCGTCGTTACTCTAGTTTCATTAATATATTTAACCAATATATTAGAGAAAAAAAACCAAAAATTAAAGGTCAAAATGACTTGGAAAAATTTGATAAAGCTAGAGAGCTTAATAAGCATCTAGAAAAAATTCAACGTGATTACACATGGGATTTAAAAAATCAGTTCGTCAACGTGCTACTGCCCTGTATCTTATTGACAAGCTTGCATTAAGAGCAGGAAACAAGAAAACTGGCAAAGAAGCAGATACTGTGGTTGTTGTTCCCTCAGATGTGAACATATTACTTTGGTAACACCAAGGACAGTTGAGTTTGATTTCTTAGGTAAAAATTCAATAAGATATGTAAACTCAGTAGAAGTAATAGAACAAGTTTTCAAAAACCTTGAAATATTTATGAAGGATAAGGAACCCAGTGAAGAGTTATTTGACAGATTAATGGTACAAAATACAAGATTTAAATTTAATCAATCACATATATGTGTGTGTGTTTGTGTTTGTTCTATTAATAAATTCAAATTTTCTTTAAAAATTCATTTAGACTCAAGATTTGAATAAACATTTGTCTGAATACATGAAAGGACTAACCATCAAAGTATTTCGTACATACAATGCATCTTGTACCTTCCAAATTGAGCTAAAGAAAGGGATGGAGAATGCTACTACTGTAACAGAGAAAATAGCAGCATATAATAAAGCAAACAGACAGGTTGCTATTTTATGTAACCATCAACATTCCGTTAGCAAAGATCATGATAATCAAATCAATAGAATTGACAATAGGGTAATTTTTTTTTATCATGATTGTTAATTTCTTAAATAAATTCACATGTATGTACTCTTTAATATGTTAGGTTCATGCTTTGAAATACCAAAGAAATAGATGTAAAATGGAATTGTTGAATCTTCATCCCAGATTAAAAAAGAGCAAGCCTCAACTATTTGAACCAGAATCAGACATGGAAAAGGAATGGATAATTGAGCATGAGAAGCAATTGATGGAAAGGGAACATTTGGCAGTTGTAAAAAAATTTGAGAGATAATAAAAAGCTTACAGAAGAAGGAAAGTCACCTAAACCTGATGAGAATCTTAAAATTCATGGAATTTCTGCTAAGCATTATCATGCAGATTTAAGAAAAAAAACAGAATAAATATCCAAAAAGAGTGGCAATTTGGAACCATACATGTTGTTGCAACAACGCCTTTGGAATGGGTAAATATTTATGAGTTTATAAATTTATTAATATCAATCACATTAATTTTTTTTGGCATTTGATAATTTTTATTTAAAGGAATTGATAAACCCAAATGTACATTTTGTCATTCATTTTTTATGCCACAATCCATTGAAGACTATTATCAAGAAACAGGGAGGGCAGGAAGGGTTAGAAAACATGCTACATGCACTCTTTTTTATTCATCTAGTGATTATAACTAAAGAAGAAAAAGTATTATGAATGAAGATACAAGTCAAAAAGATTGAAAATTTTCAAATTTGCTTGCAATGAAAAACTATTGTGAATACATTGAAGAATGTTGTAAAAAACAAATATTGAGATATTTTGGAGATAACTTCAGCTTGTCAAAATGTGAAAATTGTTATGATAATTGTTATGACCACAAAGAAATCAAAATTTTGGATGACTGACTTGAAATTAGTAAGCAACCTTCTGATAAAAGTAATAAAAGGCATAATGAAGAACAATGGTGTGAGTTTGAGTTGCAAATCAAAAAATAAAAGAACATATAAAAAAAATTAATTCTAAAAGAAATTGATGATGATCCAAGCATTAAAACAATAAGATCATAGATAATCAATATTATTTAATTAGATGATTTAAGTTTTTTTTTACCTATATACTCTCATTGGTGATAACCTTTTCTGGTGGATTTTTTAAAGATTTGTTATTTTTAATATTTGCAAAATTTTTTATGTTTAAAACTTTATTAGCAAAAAAATCATTTTTTTTTCAATTAACTGTATAATATTTGTTATTCAAAGTTGCCAAACATACTTTGGTATTAAGATATGACAATAAATCATAAGCAGTCTATTATAAAAACCATAAAATTTATATATCTGATAGGTAAAGGATTGGCAAAGCATAATTAAAAATCTATTTTAAAAGCAAATAATCTTTTTTTATAAGTGTAAAGATAAAGATGCTAAATAATATTGATCTCCAAATATGATGTGTAAGTATGACTTTGAAATATTATGTATTATATAAATAACTTCTAAAAGTTGGTAATACTATGATCTAGTAATGTAGTCAAAAACTTAAAATCAATAATAAACACTAGTAACAGTACTAAGATAATGATTATGAAAACAACATTACTTATCAAACACCATTAATCATATTTTTTTCCTTTGTAATTATATTTTTCAGTCCATAGTTCTTTTACCAATTTACCATTACCCACAAAAACTTCCCCTTCTTCTTCCCTGACCTTTTTAACTATATTGGGTTCTTCTTGATCATCATCATTATCTTTACTAATATTTTTTGATTTCTTACTATTACTCAGTTGATTTATAATATATAACCAATTCAAAGTTTGAAATACTGTAAAGTATTCTTCAGTGACTGTTGTCTTTGCTGCTTGTGACATTCTATTATGAAGGTCATCATCATTAAATAATTGATATAAATAGTCAGCAACTTGACTAGTGTCACCTACATCAGCCAAAAAACCAGTTTCTCCATGGCGAATTTGTAGTGGTATACCACCAGCCTTAAAAGCTACAACAGGTACACCTTTTGCCAAAGCTTCAGTGACTTTAACTTCAAATCCTTCTCGTGTACTTAATTGTAATACAACATGTGCACATCTTAACATTGTATTAAAAAGTTGATCGCAAGGTGGTAATCTTACAACTGATATATCATCAACTATATCTTGATATATACTTTCACTTAATAAAGAATGAATTTGTTCATATATTAATGTACCATCAGGATCATCTATGCTACCAGCACCGCATATAATTAATGAGGGCATTCCATAGTTATCCCAACCTGTATTTTTCAATTTCTCTCTAAATAATCTAAATGATTCAATTAATAATGGAATACCTATAATGATATTATGTTATATTAAAAATTAACATCAAAAAAAAAAAAATTTTTTTAGCAATAATAATAATAATAATATAATAAATTAATACCTTTACTTGGGTCAAACCTAGCAACTTGAACAATATATGGCCTCCGAAAATCTATTACCACACCACATTGATCATTTGATAAACGATTATAAATTAGTTTATAATATTCTTTGTCTGAATCTTTTAATTCTTTATTTAAACCATCTAATGGATCTGTAGAAGCTGGAAGCAATACAATCTAAACAAATGTTTTAAAAAAAGAGAACAATTGTTTAGATAATGTCAAGTTAAATAATATACCAAATAACAAATTTTTATTTAAAAAAAAATATATAATTACCTTTTTACGGGGAACATTATCTGGTATGAAATTTGCAATTGGATGAGATACAAAAAGATCAACTTGTGATATGAATTGATATAAAAAATTCCAAGTTTCAGCTTGTGGGCCATTTGGATTTTTTCTAATTAAATCTGCACAAACTTGAATAAACGTAGGTAACTTGTATAAATATTATTTATCAGAAAAAAAAAAAAAAAAAACAAGAAATTAAAAAAAAAGCAACTTACTTTCAATATGACTTCTATAAATAATTTTACAAGTTGGATTATTTTTTTTGATGTGTGGAATAATACCACAAACTATAATATAAAATATAAACTAAGTATGATTATTTTATTTTAAATAAATAGATAAAGATTGATTATATAGATAATGGAATATCATGTGTACCTTGTGGATCATCTATAATTATCACATCACTTATTTTTATAGGGCCTTTATCATCACTCCAGAAGCGTTCAGCATTAGTATTAGACCATGTAATGAATTCTTCCTTATCAGATTTTGTTAATCTAACATCAGGTGAAGAAACACCCTTTTAAATATAGAATAAATGAATAAATTTAATTAACTCATTATTATGTAGTTACAAATTTTTTTTAATAATTAACTACCTGTAGAACATTATGAAATTTTCTTTTTGTGATATCAAAAATTTCAGGTTTTGGTTTGGCAACAAACCAGTGTATATCAAGTTTTAATAAAAGACATAAACGTACAAGTGCATGTCTCATTAGAGCAACTAATCAATTGGGTAATATAAAATATATAAATATAATAGGAATAAAATTAACAAATAAATAAATCCATTCAAAACTACTTACCTCCACCACCTTGAGGAGTGGAATTAAAAAATGATATACAAATATTTTTAGCTCTGATCTCATTTGCAATTGTATTTATTACTCTCCAGGTTTCAGGGCAAACAGTTTTTTCATAGTGAAGCAAATCAACCAATTTGATCATTCCATTGAGATCAACTTCTACTTCATGCCTATAGCCAACTGATATTCTTGGAATTGATCCTGGTGTTAGAGGACTTATCCTATATTCATATGTATGCAAATATGCAAAAGTCAGTTTATATATGTGTGTGTGTGTGTTGTGTGTGTTTATATAAATATTTATAGATCAATAGATTTTTAATATTTACCAAACAACAGTTTTTCTAACAGCAGAACTAGCTCTCTCATCAACAGTCATACCTTTTGTATGGACAATGAATGGCAATGCATCAAGTTCTAACCAAATTCTTGATGCTAAAGTAGGTGATGTGTACAATAACTTTTTTATATTTTTTCCATCTTGGTTTTTTAAATAAGCACCTAGACCTATAGCTTGAACCTTGAAATTTTGAGATCTAACATATGAAGTAATATTTCCTAATATTGTGTCAATGGCCCCATTGATTTTTTCTTGCTCTGTTTTATACTTGGAAACATCCACTGAAGAAAATTCAAAATCAATTGTATAATATCCATCATGTATAGCAACAGCATAAACTATTTTTTGTTGATTGACCTGATCATAATCTAATTCCAATCCAAGATATACAGTTTGTGGCACCGCTAAAACACTAGGTTTTCTTTTTGTTTTATGAAGAAGTCTGGTTTTGTTTTCCATTTTATTTATAAAAATAAAAAGTAATTAAGTAATTATTAATGTTTTTATTATTTTTTATTTAATCGGAGTCGAATTTATTTTATTTAATTGATAATAATAATACATTATTATATTAGGCAAAAGAGGGTTTTTAACCAACTGATGTAAAATAAATTTTGGGATAAATCAAAAAAAATCAATAAAAAAATGGTATGGCCTGAAAAAAAATATAGGCTAATATATTGACGCTCAACCCAAACATCTTTGACATTATTCTCAACATCAAATCATCAACCGTTCTTTTTGCGCGATATCTGGAAGGGATTATCACAAAATTTAGCCAATGAAATCAAATGTACACCATGCTTAAAATGAAATCAAAAATTTTTTTCAAGATAAAATGGTAGAATCTTCATTGTTATCAGGAATTTTTTCCTCAAATCCATATTTTTCAGCAGGAGTTGGAGTTATCGGGGTAGGAGCAGGCCTAGCAGCCTTAAGAAAAGGGTTGATGTATGGACTTACCATAACGCGTAGACAAATGCTTGTATCTCTAGAGATTCCTTCAAGAGACAAGTCATATCAATGGTTTTTGCAATGGATGTCACAACAGTCCAAACAGCGAATACATCAATATGCAGTAGAAACTAGTTTTATACAACATGACAATGGTAGTGTTAGTACGGCATTCAGCTTGGTTCCAGGACCAGGAAAACATTTCTTTAGATGGAAAGGTGTGTGGTTACAGGTATGTATTTTTATTCATTTAATATTTATATATATTTTGTATTACTTAATATATATATATATTGAATTAAATTTAGACACCACTACTTCTTTGGAACAAATTTTGAAATGTGTACAAACAAATCTTTAATAAACCAAGAATCAAGGAAAAATGCACAAGAAATACGAGTATTTATTCAAAGAAAAAAAAAAGGAAGAAATAAGAAGGTTGTTGTACACATTTCAAAAGTTGTTCTTTCGGAAGTTGTTGATAATATATAGGTTGAGCGTCAACGAGATACCAAGATGTTGGATATGACTTCTGGTAGTCCATGGGAAACCGTCACGTTGACAACATTGGCCCGTGACCGACATTTGTTTGGAGAATTGTTGAAGGAAGCACAAAAACTAGCATTAGCTAAACAAGAAGGAAAAACTGTTGTTTTTACTAGTTGGGGGCCTGAATGGCGACCTTTTGGATTACCAAGAAAACGTAGATTATTAGATTCGGTGATATTAGATAGAGGAGTTAAAGAAAGGGTAGTTAAAGATGTCAAAGATTTTATTAGCAATGGCAAATGGTATAATGACAGAGGTGAGATAGATCACATATACTTTATTTAATAATAATATGGTTACATTTGTTATTGTTAATATCATGAATAATATATGTTAGGAATACCATATAGGCGTGGGTATTTGTTGTATGGGCCACCAGGAAGTGGTAAAAGTAGTTTTATACAAGCACTTGCAGGGGAGTTGGAATATAATATTTGCATATTAAACTTGGCAGAATTGGGATTAACAGATGATCGATTAAATCATTTGATGAGCAATGCACCCCAACGAAGTATTATATTATTAGAAGATATTGATGCAGCTTTTAACCCAAAGCAATTGCCGACAACTACAACAGAAAAACAGCAATATCGTGGAAGGTATAAGAAAAAAATTGTTACATTTAAATATATAAATGCTTTATTTATTGTAATAATGTAATATATTGTTTATTAATTTATTAATTAATTTTTAGTCATAATCAATCAATGGTAACATTTAGCGGATTATTAAATGCATTGGATGGAGTGGCATCATCTGAAGAGCGTATAATATTTATGACAACTAATCATTTGGAACATCTTGACAATGCATTGATTAGACCTGGTAGAGTTGATGTCAAAGAGTTGTTTGATAATGCAAGTGAATACCAGATTCATAATATGTTTTTAAGATTTTATGAGGGGGCAGATATGTTGGCAGATGAATTTGTTAAGAGAGTGCGAGGTAAAGGAGTGAGTACAGCCCAATTACAAGGACATTTTGTGTATTATAAAAACAATGCAAAAGCAGCAGTTGCAAATTCAGATTCTGTTATGAAGAATTGGTAACCAATAATTTATAAAAGAAATTCTTATAAGCTAGTGTGACGTTTTTGAATGACTTGTTGTTTTTTATAATTTATATTTCCTATTATTCCTATATTCCTAAGCTTAACTACTCAAAATGTTCATTTTTTTGTTAAATAATCACATACAAGGGAGAAAATACATAAAAATGGATTATTCTATTTACAATTGAATAAATGCCCATGTGCACTTAAGTAATATACCCTCCTTTTTACAAATTAAATTGTGATTTGATTTGTGTTGGAATGTTCATCATTTATTACGAACATATTTTGATTAATATTAAATTGTATATCATGAATTAATTGTTATCAAGTGCTGGCAATTTTTTTGAGATTTGAATTAAATATATTAGTCTTCAAATCAAGTGATTTGTATAGAAAAACAACTATTACTATATACATAAACAAGTATCAAATCTATGATGATCCACCAATTCTTCACTATCTGATATTGTAAGCTTTCTGATATTTGAATGATCAAAAATAAATTCATCCAATTTTGTTTTTAATTGAAAATATCCTGAACTATATAAATCACATAAATATTGCAAAAAATCATTGAATTTATAAAAACCTAATTCAGTTGTAAATTTAGCATAATTGTATAATGGTGGTTTTTCCAATAATTCAAAATCTTTGAATATAATATCATTTTCCACCAAGAAATTTTTATCTTCTTCTAGTAAGCAATTAATTAATATTTTGATGCTGTTTTTAGAAA
>CAUDNR010000015.1:0-32589 GCA_958430865.1 Entrophospora sp. SA101 | reverse complement strand
AAAATTTTGAGAAAATACAAATTTAAACAAAATTCGAGGATGAAAATCACAAATTTAATTGAAGTTCGTTTTTTTTTGGTTAAAAAATTAATATAAATACCAGAATTGTGAAATATTGCATACACATTCGTTAGAACCTAAGCTACATGATGATATTTTCAAAAAAAAAATTTTATTATGTAAAAGTTTGCGGAATTAATAAAAATCGAGGTTCGGATACTTTCTTCCAGGCAGTGTATATATATGAATTCAATTTGAAAAAATTACATTTTTTATTAATTATATAATATAATCATAAGCGAACAGGAGAGACCGTTCTGGTAGCACAAAATTTGATTCCAACAATCACTTCACCAACAATTGTTCGTTAACAAATGATTTGAATTTAAGAAGTTGAAGCAACCATGTGGCAAACCTTTGAAACAGTCTAATAAATTAAATTGTATTGTTCGAAAATGTATTTAAAGGGTTGGTTTTCGACTTGGTTAAAGAATAACTCTCTTCCTAACTCTTCTCTTGACCATATCTCTCGATATAATCAAAATAACAACAATATAATGAAGATTGACGAAATGATTGTAAACACAATCAATTTAAGATATAAGATTAAGACAAAACATGAACGATGTATGAAAAAATCAAACAAATTTATTTAATAAAAACAAAATTTACAACCCAAAAAAATTTTTTTGCATGTTCTATTGCTGATTCAACGTTACCCAGATTATCATCAACTGTATCTTCGATATTTTCGATAAACTCATTTTTGTTTAATCTTTTCGTCATACTTTTAGTGTGTTGGCATTTTTTTTGATTTCGAATTGAAGATAGTCTAGAGATTGGCACCGTTTAAATTACCATTGCCATATTTAGTTGAAATAACTATTATAAAATTTTCATAAATTTAATTTTTTACATTTAATTTCTTTTTAAAATAAAATTTTGTTAACAATTTCAGAACTTAATCTAGTCCTTTTTGCAGTTATTTGATTACCAACATCGCTAAAAAGTCTTTCAGATGGCACAGACGTTGTAGGTATTGAAAGATATTTGTCTGCAATAATATTTTTGTTTTATTATATTTGGTACACGAAATTTAGGATCTATTTTCTTGATAAATCTTTTAAAACCTTCCTGTGTAGCATATTAAAGGTAAAGAGTCTAATACAACCCATTCGGCCACAGCAAGATGTAATTCATTCATCTTGTGCTGTGTATGTTCTTTAGTTTTTTTAAACACACCTGCTAATTTTGGTTGTTTTAAATCGATTTTCTAAAAAATTTGAATTATGATAAATTAAATACATTTATTAAACAAATAATGTAAAATCTAAACATACTTCAGGATTAACTAAAATTTGATGACAATGCTTTAAATGATAATTTAATGTTGAAGTTGATGTGATGTCAGAATTAGCATATTTTGCACCACATTTAATTTCTGTTCGAGGATTGATAATAACTTTGCAATAAATATTGTTTGCTTTTTCTTCAAAGCGGAGATAATAAACATAATGCCAAAATAGCTCCACCATTAACAGATTTTGATTCGGCCGACTTATTTAATACCAATGGAATTATAGAACCTACCAATGTTACCCAAGTTAGAAGTTTCTTATGACTCTGCAATTACTATAGAAAATTCGTAAAAAGATTTGCAAAAAGATCTTCACCTTTAACGGAACTATTGAAGAAAGGAGAAGAGTTTAATTGGACGAATAGACAACAAAGAGCTTTTGAAGACTTGATAGAACAACTCACCACTGAACCCATATTAGTATATCCAAATTGGAAGCAACCATTCATCTTATCTACGGATGCATCGACATTTGCTTTAGGAGCAATCCTTTCACAACTAGATAATAAAGGAAATGAAAGAGTGAGAACTTTGTAATTAAACTTCGTAAGGAAATGTATAATAATGCTCTATTGAGTTCTAAAAGAGAAGATAGAAAAGATTATTTTTTTTTCGAGAAAATAAGGAGCTTTTTGAAAAAGAAAAACAATATTGTAAAGAAAGGTTTATTTATGATTTTGAAAAGGATAATGTAATTTATAAATGGGCAAACCAAAAGAATGTAACAAGTGTAAATTAACAAGATACTCATAGATAATCATCTTTTTGCACTAAGAGTAATGATGCAAAATATTTATTTATTTATTTATTTGTAAATAGCAATATACAAAATAATAATAACTGAAAATTAATCATAAATCATTTCCTATAAATTAATTACTCATCATTTAATTATTATTAACATCTTTCAAGATTCTTAGAATGGAAATAAAAAGATTAATAAAATCAAGATAAAGATCAACCGATGCAACAATATATTCTTCGGGGCTAAGTCTTTTTGTGATTTGATCAGTATCATAAATAATAAACCCACAAAATATTATAGCTGTTGCTGACGCAATAATCAAATCAAAGGTTCCATTGAATGGAAAGAATAATGAAACAATGCTGATGATAAAAACAACAAGTAACGAATAAAATAAACTGTATATACATATATATACATAAATGTAAAATATTAATATAAAATTTGTTCACTAATTAATTCATTATTCATAAACATATTACTTACAATGGCAACAATCCACTAAAATCATATTTTGACTGAAAAGTGAACAATGTAAGACCCAAAAATAATCCAACAGTTATAAGAAATGCTTGCAAAACCAATTCGGTTTCATAAAAAGTAACTAAAAAAAATTTATTATAAGAAATCAATACAATTGTTAGAAATTATGTCATTAATAATTACCGATAGTGAAAATTACTAATAATAACAACACTAACCAAAAGTTCCAACAGTGTAGGCTTCAGCAAGTGTAAATGTAGATAATAATATGAAATTTGTTGGATAAGAACGACGCTTCCATATCAAACCAAACAGAATAAGAATTGTACTAAAACTAGCAACATACATAACTACAATACTATATATAAATATATTAGTAATCATTTTTAAAATAATAATAATAGTTGAAAATTATACTTATATACTTTGACTGAACCCAGGTCTTGAAATTGTCATTATACATCGTAAAAGCTGCCATAATCGTTGTAAACAATATTTGCACAAACAAGATGGAATAAACTTTACGCACGAATGCTAAAAATTAGGAGGAAAAAATAATAAACTCATGAAATTAGCTAACTATTATTATTACTTTATTATCATCTAATGTTATTATCATAATACTAATACTAACCCATTCGAACACTAAGATCACATTCGCTAACTGATACTCCATATTTAAAATCGTCTGGTACATCATCGTCACCTACCTCTCTGTCCAATAAAGGTTCACGAGCTGCTGCTGAAGTTCCAACATGAGGTACTTGTGCATAAGCTGGTGGTGGTTCGGTGTATTGGTTTTGTGTACCGTAAGGCATTTTTTTTCTCTCTTTTTTCTACTTGATAATTAATTTTGTTCTTTTTAATAATGAATCAGAATCAGTGTATAAGAAAATTCAGTGTGAGGGAATGTGGGGGATCATATATTAGTAATTTTCCGCAGATAGGTTTCTAAATTTGTAGGAATCTGCATTGGTACATACCGAAATTCATCATCGGAATTCATGTCGATCAATTTTAATACTAATACTAATATACAAATAAATCTACAATATTCAGATAATCTTATTGATTCCAAAGAAGGCAAAAATTATGCAAATTGAATGGCGAAAGGTCAAGGAATTTTTGGCAGCTGCAGCAGTCTCTTTTGTTCAATACTAACTAATTATGGAGAAATACAAAAAGATAAATTCGAATCATCAAAAAAATGCCAAATCAAAAAGTTTACCAGAAAATATAATACCAGAGATATTTTTTGATAATAATATTGCTTGTAGTGACAGTAGCGATAATAATAATAATAATAATAATAATAATAATAATAATAACGGAAATTCTATTAGTATAGGTAATTCTGATTTCGAGGATTTATCAACTGAAACGCAAGAAATGATAGACGAGTTAGAAAAAAATGTTGTTGAATTGGCCAAATCACAAGAGCAGATTAATCAACTTTATTTACCACGAGAAATTGTCAGGTTAAACGATGTTATAATTCCAGAAGAGGAATGTGAAGCTGATAATTTTCTAAGTGATGCTACATCCGACTATTCTTTGGACGAGGATGAAAATGAACCTCGATCTACGGCTGATGAAAATAATGATAATAAAGACGAGATCATCAATAACAAAGAATATGCTAAAACTTGGAAGCCTTATACATCAAATTCATCCAAGACAATTGATATAGGCATTAAATCAGATGATACTAATTCAATCAAGAATTTCAATAGTTATAATAGCAGAAGGCTTTATTTTCAAAAAAAAAAAGTTATTAATTCATTTGTTGATAGTTTTAGTCTAAAAGATGAAAATGAAAATAAATTTAATTTAGGTGATAAATCTTTTGAAAGTACTAAAACTGACAGCTCTCAGAAATGTAAGTGGTTATAAATGAATATATATAATATGTCAATCAGATTATTAATTGTTTCATCTATTTCATTATAGTAGATGAAAAACAAAAATTAAATATTGAAACAAGCCCAAGAAGTCTTACTCTCAGTATTATGTCTAATCATGGTGATTTATTGCTTAATTCTTGTGATAACAATAATTAATTAATTTTATTAAAAATATATTTTTTCTCTAATATAGACATTGAAAACGAAATAGCAAAAAATGAAGGATATAATATTGATTCAATAAGTAATATAATTATATATATTTGGTTTTTAAACCTCCTGAAATAACTCATTTAACTGATTTTGTATATAAACATAAAAAAAAGTTTCCGGTAAAGTTTTACCAGGTACTTCTATTTATTTTTATGATAATTTAAATTATTTTTTAAAAAAAAATCCTAATGATATATATTTTTCTTTAGATAAAATTCTAGTACAAATTATATCATTAGATTTTAACAAACAGTTTGCATCAAATACAAAAACAAAGACTTCAATTCGTCTTGTGATTCATTGCGTTACATATCAAACAAAGCCAAGTGAATCAATTGGAGATCATTCACAAAAAAAATTTCTTTTTCCTTTTGATTGTCATTCCTTAATGTTTGATAATTTAAAAATAGATATTTATGAACATGGATTTTTAAATGCCAAAAAAAAAATTGGCCATGGTATTTTTAAATTCATTGGATTAAAGCCATTAATTCCTAACAAAGATGAGTTTATTGTGTGAGTTACTTTATATATTATATATGTGTGCTTCATAAGTTTATACATATATTAATCAATTAATTTAAAAATTCAAATATAGTAAAATCCCTTTAGAATCTAATGGTCGTCAAGTTGCAACTGTTCAAATTAGTATAAAATTTCATTATCCAAATGATCCCCCTCTCATTTCATCAACTTCCGATACTCGAAAAACTCCCACACGTTCAAATACTGTACCTCTGAGATCTACAACAAATCAAAATAGAGATGCCACCATGACAAAAGGGATTTCTTCTGAAATAGATAATGCAGATGATACCGAATTTGCTAATGTAGTGGTATATCCTGAGTCAATGTCTCTTGGTATTCTTGATATGGTACTAAGTAAAGAGACTAGAGATGCAATTAAAGAAATAACTGTTTTGTATAATACCTTCTTTGATCACGGTTGGAGATTAAGCAAATTGGAGTTCTTAAAAGCATATATGCTATTGGAAAAATACTATACTCAAAAACCTAGGTGCGTCATATAAATAAGGGAATGTCGATAGTTTGTTATAAATAAGTTCGACTTTATTTTTTAATTTTTCTTTTTTTTATAAAATTTTAATTATAAAAGCCCTGTCACAGGTAAAATCTGTCATGATATCGATAAAATCCAATTAGCTCAAAAATATTTAAAGTATTCTATGGCCTCTTATGTATGTAAATCTTATAATAATAAACATATTGATCCTACACAATTGAAATTATATAATATCAAAATAAATTTAAATTTTTTATAAGGGCTCATTCTTATTTAATTGGTTTGGATATGGTCATAATATGGCCCCAATAAGTACGTTATTTTTTATTTTTATTTTTTTTAAAAATTGAGGTGAAAATTTGAATAATGAATTGTTATTTATATATATATATTATAGATGCCTTTAGAATAAATTCAGATCGAAAAGCTATTCAAGAATTTTTCGGCCTTGATAAAGATGATATTATTTGTTGGGAATACGGTCTAAATACTGTCTCTGTTCCTAACTATATGATAATAAGAGATCCAGAGACAAATAATCTTATAATAACAATACGTGGAACAATGGTGCATTTAATGAAAATTACTGATCATTAAAGTTACTGTTTAACTCTCTCTTCTAATAATAATTAATCCAATAATCATTTAGAATGTTACAGATGTAATAACAGATGCACTGGCTCGTTATGAACCATGGAATGGCGGACTTGTTCACCGAGGTGTACTTCGTAGTGCTCAATATCTTGTCAAACGTTCACTTAAGAGTATAAAAAAAGCTGTAAAAAAATTTAATTCGCGTGCTATTCAAGTTATAGGACATTCATTAGGTGCTTCAATATCTTCAATAGTAACCCTTTTATTGCATGAGGAATGTAAAAGTTTACTTGAAAATGGTATAGAAATTCTTGCATGGAATTTTGCTACTGCTCCATGTTGTTCACTAGATTTGGCAAAAAAACCCGAAGCAATGAATTACATTAATAATTTTATTAATGAAAATGATGTAATTCCACGATTAAGTTATGGAAATCTTATGGATTTTAAAGAATTAGTCAAGTTTGCTGCGAGTGAATTGAAAAATGAAAACTATAAAAAGGTAAAATATAATATGATTATCAATCATAAAATTATACTATATTATTATCGTTAATATTATAAATTAATATTATAATTTATTTAATTTCAATTAGTTCAATTCTAGTGAAAAATTATCCAAAATTTTCACCTCAATTGACAAATATCGTACTTCTTTGAAAGCAAAATCTTCTGAACAAAAATTATATATTCCGGGAACCATTTATTATCTTTATAAAGGCTTTCATAGAACTCATGTTAAATCTTCAATTGCATTTTATACAAAAGATATTGTATGTGAGATTTCCACGCCAAATTTATTTACAGATATCTGTCTAAAAAGAAATTGGCTGTTCCATCATTTCCCTGATAGATATGATAAAAAATTCCAAGGTGTAGTGAAATTTTTGACAAGAAAATCGAGTGAAAATGATAAAGGAGCTTCGAAATTTTGGAATAAATGGAAAAGAATGAAAGAAGCTGAATACATTGTTGATGAAGGTGGTAGAATGGAAAAATGGATGTCAAGGAGTGGTCATATCTAGTTAAATTTTCAATGATATTGTATTATGTATAATTGTAAATTAGTTTAAATTATTTAATTCATTTCATCAACTCATCAATTCATCAATTCATGTAATTTCATTTTATAGATTTTTTTAAAATTTTTTCTATTTTTGAAAAATATTCATTCTATTAAAAAAGAAAAAATTCAAAATTAATTTTTTTAGATGCCATTAATAGCATCATTATCATTTTTTATAGTTTGGCCCGCTTTGCCACAGGCGCAATCCTGAAATCATTTATTACTTTTAAAAACTCTTTGTATTTGTTATGCGTAAAAATGAAATCTCTGTGAATTTGCAATTCACATACAACATATTCATGAAGCGCAAAATACTTTATTTCTGTGTTACAATATATGGGGGGATTTCTATATAGAAAAAATCGTTTTCAAACCATGTTCACTTAATAAAAAAATGAGTAATTGGGTAACGAAGAATTAATTTGCATAAAATTTAAAATTTCATTATCTATATGTAATCAAAAAGGGTATTTTGGCGTATGGTAAGTACAGCAAGTTTCTGTGGTTATTTTTTCATCATCAAAGAGTTATAAATTGACTTTATTATTTTAAACAGGGAAAAAATCTTTTTTTTATATAGATGGCCTGAATGTTGTTTATGATTTTGATGGACTAATATTACCATCATCTGATGAATGTATCCTCAGAATATCAAAAATTATGGAAAACATATTAAAATTTAATGTAAAGATTTTTTCATAGCTTTCTTGATTATAAAGCATTATTGCTCATAGCTAACTTAAAACAAATACTAAATAGATAAGGATCATAAACTATTGGAAAGAGCTTAAGGATCATTCATGCAAAATGATACATTCACCAATTGCAAAGCCTCCATTTTCATCAAAATAAGCAAATATTATTATTATTATTATTATCACTTTGATTGTGGTACTTTTTAAATTTAATTGATTCTACAATACCTATATTGCTAATTAACAAGAAAAAATTAATAGATTTTTGCAACCAAATCATTTTGATCCCTGTAATTGTGTGTGATATAACATTCACTTTGTCTGGTTTTGTTGCATATATAATAATAATGTCATTACCTATATACACTAATATTTTTAATGATTGGTGGGCAAAATTTAATTTTGAAAAATCATTGATGTGCTATAATAAAGTTCTGAACTCTCATAAAGTTCAACAACAATGAATTTGTTTAGTTGTTGAATATCAGATTGTATAATCTGTGAGAGTAGTTAGTTTCATTAATATTCGATATAGATGCAACCATGTTGTTGAGTGACCATAGAAGAGGTGAATTAACCACAAAAGTCATATACGCCAGACCTCTATATGAAAAGAAATCACATCAGTATATTAATAGATCTACAATTTTCATTTTGATAAATTTATTTCACATGAATTATTTATTAAATGATAATCTTGGTATAATATATGTGACGGTCTATAATAATAATCGTAATAGTAGTGGTAATAGTGCATCGATTTCATTATCAGCTTTCCCTTCTTCTAAAATGATCATTGGATATCAACTTCAAATATTCAGCTTGAACAACACACTACTACACACAAAGGAAAATCCGATTCTTTAAATAAAAAATTTATTATTTCTATTGATAAAATAAATAGAAATTTTCTCGAAATGTAAATTCTGATATTGAAGAAATTTGCATTTAATAAATAAATAATTCTAATAAATTAATTAAACTAGCAAAGTTTTATATGAAAATAAAAAGAAAAGTAATAATTTATTTTCTAGCTATTCTTGCATCCCTTTTGTATAAACCACTTTCAAGTATTTTATACCTTTCTTCCTTCTCCTCGTCCCATCCATGTTTCCTAAACCAAATGAAATCTTTCTTGAGAACTTTAACCTTAAGATGTAAATGCTCAATATTTCTAGCAATGCCATGATTTAAAGTCATTCCTATATATCTAATATTATTCCAATATGCTTTACTTAATCTCACTTCTTGTTCTAAAATCTGTAATGCTAAATAAAACATGCTAAAAATTTCTTGATTGTTGCATTGAGATAATCTTTCTAGATGTCTTTTAGGTGTCACTATGAACATTGGTCTTGCTTTAGCATCTAGCCATAAATTGTGCAATTTTAATGAATCATGAGTATTAGTTGGAAAATTTAATTTAGATATTTTATTTGTTTCTGATTCTTGATCACATGAAATACAATGAAATCTAGGTTGTGGAGGATGTCTTGATTTATCTACTTCAGTTATCTTTACATAAAATCCTTGAATTTTCTCTCTATTTTTTTGAATAATTTCTCTGATTTTAATGGGTTTTTTTTGTTTCGTATCTTCTTTCTCTGGATCTTGTTGTTGATTTTTATTGATTGGATATTCACTAATAAAAAATTTATAGTCCATGATTTTTTCTTGTACTTCAATTCTATCTATAATATGACGAAAAAATTCAACTACTTGGTTGTAAGTCTCATAATTATCTTGAGAAGGATCATAATTTATTCTGCCACCATAAAAATCTAATAAACGACAAGGAACTTCAGGTACAAAAATAAAAGTCTTTCCGTTAAGCCATCTTGTTTTATGTAAATAATTATTCTTATTATTATAATGATTATAATGGTTATAATTTCTAAAATTTTTTGAAGGCTTATATGAATTTAATTGTTCGTTATTATATGATGACTTGTTCGTTGAGGGCTCAACACCACTCATTATTATTATTTTATTAAAAAATCATATAGTTTGTCCTACGAAAAGGGTTTGATTACGACTCTTAAATCAATCACACAATGTTGATCAATTATAAATTTTTTTCCATGTATAGGTTCAATAACCGAACAAGTTATAACAGGTCAAGAGCCCTTTAAATTTGCTAATAAAGTTATAAGATTTTAATTCCTAAGTTTTTTTTTTAGTTTAGAATGCAAACCATAAACATCAAAAAACAGCCAGTCTTCAAAATACATAGGCTCAATAACCAAACATGCTAGAGCAAAAAAGCTACCTACTGATCTGCATAAAGACACTGACCGTGTAAAAATCTAAGTGAAATTACACCACTAAAACTTTCTAGTGAATATCGAAAGGAACTAATTGAGTAAAACCATGACCATTAAAATGACAAGATCCTCTTTTCAATTTTGCTTTAGAATCAGCGAGAAGATTTAAATTGATTACGAATTTACCCTTGGTTTGAACAAAGTGAAGATAGTGATGGAAAAATGGCAATGTTTTGCAGCTGGTGTAAAAATATCTTTACAACGGGCACACAATCATACTGAAGCAAGCACTTGAACGCATATAGATATTGACGGTTAAAATTTTGTGATTTATTTATATAAATTATATGACCGCACTTTAGTTTGCTAATAATTTGTGGTGGTCAGCGCACTTTAATATGATAGTAATGTGTCAGTACCTCACATAATTTTGAGTTTGAATTTTAAACACAGATCGTTTCATTCTTATTTCTGCACCATTATAATCATGAGTACATTCACATGTAATCTTTATCTAATTGAAAGCCAGGCATCTCATCTAAAAGTTTCAGCGTGTGTTTTACCTTCAACACATCGTTCATATTTGCAATATTATCCTCAAACTCAAAATGAACATTAGGCCTATTTAAAAACAGATTTAGCCTTTCCATATCGTTCTCTGATACTCTACATATGGAAAATTGTCCTGAAAGTTACAAAAATTGCTTCTCATAGCAATTGGAAAATTAGTGTTGACGACTCACTCCTTTTCTTCATAAGTAGGATGCCAAATGTAGTGAAAACAGTCCTCCAAGATTCAAGCTATTGGAGAGCTTATCGCGACAAAACATTGTTTCGAATTGTCCTGTTTCATGTTTCTCATCGATTTAAAAGACATGTGAATATTCTATTGGCTTATAAAAGATAAAACAGTTACGATGTTTCGGCCCGGTTCATGTAATGATGCTATTATATACCATTGTTGAGATAGCACTTGCTGGAAGCACTGGGGTCCCATCAATGATTGATAAAATTACTTTCTTGCATTTATGGTCGTACCAGTCACATGCAAAGGAAAGAGAGATAAAGAACTCAAATATCCTCGCCTGACTATCTGACCTTCTTCATTTTTCTTGTCTTCTGCATGTCGTTCTTCATTTCGTTTATCCCACACGAAGGGTCCACAGAAACTTTATCAGTCGGATTTCACAGTGATAACACTTGTCTTGACGAAACTGTAAGTGGTTGACCAATTCATCTAATTGCGCTTGATTTATCTTCGAGATAGAGACTTTTGGCTTCTTCGTATTCCTGAAATAAAACAAATAAAAGGTTGAAAAGATACGGAAGAGATGTTCAACAAAACCTACTTATCTATCAATCAATATATTTAGTGAGTCGTTGAGTCGTTTTCAACAATCATTTAATTCAACGTTGGCGATTATGTAGATTTTGTACGTGCTTTCGAGTAACCGTTAGAAGCATGAAATTAGTAAACGCGTTCCCACTATGATTAACTATTTTGATTTCTTACATTTCCATTCACCAACTTCTTCATATAATTAACAAGAGATGCAATTATTCGCACACTTTCCTACTCAATGTAATACTCCACGAGATTATTTTTCTTCATTTATCAGCAGAAGCAGGAAAAGCAGGCACCTCAATAATAACGTGAATGTGCTTATTAGCAAGTGTGTGGGAATTTCTCTTCAACTGAATTTACAGGGCTCAACTCCTAGCCACTAGAAACACTACAATGACAGAATTGCGGTCATCGAGAGCGTTTCATTGAGAGTTTGTCATGGTAAGGTTGATATTAACCATCCATAATTTGAGGTCTTTTGCTAGGTTGAGAACGTCAATTTTGTCGACTTGCCGATGGTCATGCCCTTATTACAATTAGCTGGGAAAGCAGTATTCTCAAAATCATCATGGACTATACAAAAAAGTAACTTTTTATTGTGGCATGGCGATCTTTAATACAGAAAGTACCTGTTCAGAAAGATAGTTTGTTTTGCGGAATGGGACTGAATTTACGTAATTATTACACTGCTACTACTTATGACCGTTTCCGTATTTTTAGATACGGAAAAGTGTCTTTTCCTGCATCAAAAGTACGTTTTCCCGTATTTATTATTATTATGCGTGCATTCCACATGATTATTTTTGTACAATCAAGTTAAAATTGATGATCTTTGAAAAAGTGTGCCTTTATTCAGTAAGGTTAGAAAAAAGTAAACTAATTATAATGAAAATGATCAAAGCTAGAGTATTTTATCATTCTGATTGGCCGATATAATAGTAATTACATGAATTGTTTTTGATATAAAAGAATAGTATATTGATTAATATTTTAACACTACCTTGTAATAAGCGTTGCATTTTTTTAAAAAAATTTAATTGAATATATAAAGATGAACAATATTAATGTTTAATATTTTTTCCGATAATTCTTTTTTTTTTTGCGTTCATTTTTCCAAATTCGGACCGTGCCACGGCTTTCAGAGTCTTTATTATCATATGAATTAGACCGGGAAAAGACCGTGCAGTGGAGAATACCCTCCGTAAGTGCACCTTGTGTCCCAGTTCCAAGCTCGGGACTTTGAGATAAATGCACACCCTCTATTACTATGCATTTGTGAGGGTCGCCACTAAAAGTGGGGCGCTTACAAAAAAGAAAAGAAAGAAATATCGGTAGTTATAGGCGGATCGTTGATTAATATTAATATTAATATATTTTTGAAAAAACTCGATTTCTAAATTGAAAACTGAAGTTACACCAATATGATGCCTAATCAAAAATTTTGCTTTTCAGGTCTTTTCTTTTACAAATAAATAAATATCTCTACAAAACTAAAAATAATCATAATTTCAATCAATATAAAACAAAATGATTGATGAATAAATGCAATCTAAATAAATCACCAAACACAATAAATTATTGATTCATTCTTAGCACCCACCACATATTCATATTTATCATTTATATCTTTTCAACTCATCTCTTATACTAATACTTAATCTAAGTTCTGCAGAAGCAGTAACTAATTCATCAAATAAATAATATAGAATGGTCTTTCTATTTTTTAATTCGTTATTATTCATTGGTACTTTACATCTTCTAACTATAGAAATTCTATTTAACCATCTTTGTAATGCCTCTACACTATTTGCTGTTTCGGAATGAATTGGTATGGCCTTTTTATGTAATGATATTGCCTTACTATAATTATTACGTAGCCATCCACTCCAAAATGCACTTATCAAAAAAATTATACAGCCAATCATACACCCAAATATTGTCTAAATCAAAATTTTTCAAAAAAAGATGTATTATTATTATTGTCATAAATAAATAAAATCATCTAATTTGTAATTTACATTTTCACTTACTATTGCTTCACCAAATGTATTATTATAATAATATATTGATGGTAAAGCAATTGCCATAAGACTATAATTTGACGATTTTAATTGTTTAATAATAATTAATAACGATAATGATAAGATGATGACGATAATGATACATACATTGATAATAAATGATATAAATTGGCTCTTCCTTTGAATCTTTTCCACTTGTTTATATATGTTTGAAGATTTATAGAAGCCATTTCAAGTGTTTGGTCTATTTCACGAACCATCATTGATAACTCTTGAAGCCTATCTAAATAACAAGTAATATTTTACAGATTTACATTATATATACTACATATTACATAACATACAATATTATTACCTTCAAATTTTTCAAACCCAACATCAATTAGAGATTTCTCAAGATCTGTCAAACTTTCAATATATTTAACCTTCAAATATTTAATTGATCCTGTAAATAATGGAAATACGCCAGGTGAATAAAATTCTTCATATGTAGCATTAAGGTGCACCAAATCTCTAATCAAATTTAATAATCTAACCACCAATAAGAAAAATGAATCATATATATGCTATTATTATTATAACATTAATAATATAATTGTTAATACAATCGTTGAAAATATTGTTAATGATAATAGCAAATAAATTACCTTTTCATAAGTTTTTTCAATTTTTCTATCTTGAATTAAAGAATTTAATATATCAATAAAAATTTTTCCCATATCTTCATCAAATGAAAATCTACTACATGTTAATACCACAGTCATGGAAACTCTATTTTGACCTCTGAAAATTGTTATAATTGGACCAGGAAATAATTTTTCAAATGCACTTGATTCGAAGTCATCCAATAAATCATCAATCACTACATCTAATAAAACAGGATCTATTGTATCGCTAAGAGCTCTCAGTAATGATTGTCTCATTTCATCCTTACCACCATTATTATCATGTCTTGCTGTTGATGATTGAAGTATACATTCATAACTTGTACTATCTAATGGTACCCAATCTGAAAATCCATTAGATGTCATTAATGCTATTTTTGATGATGTGAGAAGCTCTTCAATTAAATTTTCATGTGATTTGTTACTAAATTTTATTTTTATCTACATTTTTTTAATAATAATTTTGATTTGTCAAAATTTTTTTTTTAAAAATTATTTATATTCATATTAAAAATTAATCATCATTACCTTTAACCTATCAGAATTATTGGTTTCATGTGATGCACCAGCTCCAATTTCTATTCTATTTTCAGAATGCCTCGTGTACATTCTTTCAAATTCATTTAAAAACGTGACGGATCCTGCTAGCCCTGTCACTTCGGAAAGCCTTTCAGCAAATTCTTGTTTACCAACCTATTCTCATATTTAAATTAAAAAAAAAATTTTTAAATTTGTATTCAAAAAAAAATTTATATTATAACCTACTTTTAAATTATAAATTTGAAATATAGCATATTCTGTATCAAAATGAAACTTAGAAGCACAATCCTCTTCGACAAAATGAAATCGACCGTTATAATAAATAACAGGTTTTATTGTTGTGGTTGACATTGAAAATTTGTTTGTCTTAAAAAAAATTCAAAACGAAAAGAAGAGGAAAGAAAACCAACAGGTGCAAGGTTACGAGGCATTTTTTCATTTATAGTGATACCCACCCATCTTTTTAAAGCTTTTTTTAATGCAGTCCCCGTCGTACAAATTATAAGCATCGATTGGATAATCAAAAATAAATTTATTTATATAAAAAATTTTCAACCATTTTTCTCCATTACCATTCTTGCGACAATGTTTCGTTTTTCCAAGTCTTTGTTATTATTTACTTTTAATAATAAATCAAAAATTATTTTAACTAAACAATTAACAAACGTATTAAAATACAACAATACACCTAATATTTCAAAAAATCAAATAACGAAAAATTACGCAACCACATCAATATTTATAAAACCACCTGTAAATAAGATTAGTTTAAATACCTTAAGCGATAATCTAAAAGCCACTTCTCAGGTGTGAAAAAAATTTAATTTATTAAATTATTTACCAAAAAAAAAAAATATATATATGTATGGAGGATTTTTTTCAAGAGTAATTATTAAAAAAAATCAATTATTTGTAATGGGAATAAAAATAAGAATTGTTATTAATATTATTTAAAATATAAACAGCCTAAACGTGTAGGTCGTGGGCCTGCATCAGGTGTGGGCAAAACAAGTGGAAGAGGACAAAAAGGACAAAAAGCAAGAGGCGGTACTCGCAATCCAAGAAGAGGATTTGAAGGTGGTCAAACGCCTATTACTAAAGCTTTTCCAAAACGTGGATTTCATAATTAGTAATTATTTCCTTTTTTATTATAAATAAATAATAAAAACGGTAACCCTCAATAATTTTTATTATGTTATTTTTAGTAACGCCAAAGTTTATGCACCTTTAAACCTTGATCGATTACAACATTGGATAAATGTTGATAAAATTAATCCTAATGAATTGATAACAATGAAACATCTCCATGAGACAAGATGCGTTAGAGGAATTAAAGATGGAGTGAAATTATTGGCTGATGTAAATTATAAATGCGAATTGTACAAATAAATATATTTGTGTATAATTTATTTTAATATATTTATTTCTGTTAAAAAATAAATAAACGAAATAGGGATCAGAATATTTTAATACTCGGATTAATATTGAAGTGGCAAGAGCATCACAAAAGGCCATTAAAGCAGTCGAAAGGTGTGGCGGTACGGTAACTTGTAAATATTTTAATAGGTTAGCTTTAAGAGCGACTCTTCATCCAGAAAAATTTTGGAAGTTACCTAAATTTGCAAATCCAAAAAAACAAAAAGATATAGGTAGAATTTTTTAAATTATATTTATTAAATTAAATTAGTTTATTTATTTATTTTTAATCTAAATCATGTTATTTATTAATAATTAGCGTGGTATTCAAATCCGATTAATAGAGGATATTTGGTTAAACAAGAAACCAAAAAACTTCGTACGAGAAATCGCAATAATAACAATGGTAATAGTAGTAATAGTAATAGTAACAATGTCATAAATTCCTCACAAAATATATTATCAACTACAATATTACCGCCATCACCATCACCATCATCATAAATGAATAGCCATTTTGATCTATAAAAATAAAATAATATAAAATTTAATTGCTAATGTTGATTTTTAAAAATTTTTATAATCAAGTCATAAACTTTGTTGCAATATGATATAACACATATGCCATTCAAAGAACGTACAAGTTGAACCATTTGATTTGATAAAAATATATTATTATTTGACATCTATACCCGATATCAAATATAAACTTTTTTTAAATACGCAGATCCTTCTAAATACATCAAAGTCACGTGATATTTGTTTTTCTTGATCGTGAAAAAATTAAAGAGCCTACTAAAGATCCAAGACCTCTTTGATTATAGCTGGAACTTCCAGCATCGTCTACAATTTGGTGACTGAATTACCAAACATTTCTAATCATTTAATAATATCGATCCAGACTACCAAGAGAAGATCACCTTCGCCAATGTGCTACGGATCCTAAACAATTTTTGAATATTATGAACGAAAATAAAGCAGTCGCTTTCAATGATAAATTGAAAAGTGATATACGGTTATATCGCTCTTTGGTAAATCCAGGAATTGATCCCAAAAAATTCATAGACTAAATTATTCGCTATGACGCAATAAAGAGTGAATGAACGAGTACTTAATGGCTTAATAAGACTAACGAGTGGGAAAAAACAATATCTGACTGATCAAGGTCAATAACTAAACGTAACTTGGTGTTCCTATTCACCAATGATGGACTGGAATTTGTAGAATACATAATGATGATGATGATGGTAACGGGATTCGTTTGGAAAAAAAGATTCGTTTTACGAAGTAAAAACCCACCAATAACCAAGGGTTGATTGCTGAATAATATTCAATTTCTTTTAAATTTTTTCATATACTTACTTATTGTAAGGCGATAAAAAATACCTTCCAGACAAGTGGCATATTTCGAAATGTTGCAAGTGTCCGGTGCGGGAATTGGTTAGCTTGTTACAAATTCTACATATTTTTTTTGTAATATATAGCACAACAACTGATACGCCAACACCATATGCCACATATTCTTTGATATATTGACAAATTACATGTTCCGTGCGAAATATTTTTGAGATTATAAATCATCAAACTTCCTCTTCACTTTTTAGTATAAATCTTTAAAAACAAATCCACCATCAATACGAACCGACTCTATGGCAAATAATTTTTATTTGAAAAAATAAGTAGTCGATTTGTTAACATAACATACATAATATAATGGCAACCACCGAAAAGACTAAAGTTGATTGTTTTGCCACTCTAACTGACGAATTCTTAAAGACAAACGGCATTGATATCTAGAAAAAGAGGAATTCTCAAAAAATTTTTTGATAATAATAAATATATATCACACACACACACACACACACAAGAACCATGTATATCAGAAAATATATTTTGTTATTAATATTAATATTTTATTTATTCTGTATCCATTGACACAGTGGTTTCTTGATCTTGAGTAGAAGATGATTCACCATTATCATGATCATCGTCACCACCATCATCACCTGTATTTCTGGTAGTGGCAGTATCCAACAAATCCAAATATCGTTGTAATTTATCACCCTCTATAATTTCAAATTTTTGATCAGCACCAATTATACCAACTGAACAATTTAATGTCGTAAGTTCTTTATCTGATTGTAGTGTATCACGAAGTGCATGTAGACCATGTTTAACAAGTTCATCCAATGAGGCTTTGAGGAGAAGAGGAGAAGAGGAGAAAAGAGAAAGGAAAAAAAAAAAAGGAAAATTCAAGTTAAATAAATAAATATCATTTGTAGTTAGTAGTAATAGTGTAATAGTAAGTTACCATCGTTAAAACATTCACAATTTTTTTCAAGATATGTTTTTGCAGATTGTGATCTTGCACCAATTGACATTGCGTAATATTCAAAGAAATTACCAGAAGGTGCGCATTCATATAAATGTGGACCAGTTTCCTAACAAACGAACGAACGATTGATTGATTGATTGATGTGTTAAATTTGTTAAATGAAATTTAAAATAATATTATCATAATTATCATATTAATATTTACATCATGTCCAACAACCAATAAACCAACACCATAAGGCCTTTTACCATAATTTTGAGTATTTATTTGAGCCTCTAAATAAATTAATAAATAAATTGTTTAAAGTTTTGAATTAACATTCTTTTTCACACACACACATGTGTGTTTATAGAATGCTTACTATCACCAATTGCAGAGACGATACGATAAATTGGTAAAGGACGATTATAAATCATTTTAGATTTCATTGCTTCAGTACGCATAAAATTACTATAAAAGATGACGACGAAGGATAGTGATAAGAGATATGTAATAAATAAATCAATCAATTGTAAAACAGAGGTTATAATAGATAGTAGTAATTAGTAGAAAGTTTTAGTATTGATGCAAGAAAGTAACCTTAAAACCCTTGCATCTGAAGTTAGACCAGCTATTGCTATACCCATATGATCATCAATTCTAATGATTTTTTTTTGATAAGATGCCAATTCACCAGTAGATCTCTTTCAAATAAAAAAGGAGAATAGTAATGTTTTATTAGTGAATCAATTAAAAATTCAACTAAATTAATAAATAGTTTCAATTTATTAATAATCAATCAAACCATCCATTCATATCCCACTCAAATCCATTGATTAATACCTTTAATACTAATAGAACAGCATGAGTTTTAGATCTTAGGCCAACAGCAGCAGATCCTTGTTTTACAGCTTCTAAAGCATACTCTACTTGATGAATACGACCTTGAGGACTCCATGTAGAAATATCATTATCATATTGATTACGAAACTAATAAATAAAATTGGATAGAGAGAAGTTAGTAAAAGGCAGGTGATAGATAAGTGGAGTAAGCTTTAAATTAAAAAATTTTTTTTGACAATTAAATAATTTATTCATTATTATTTATTATTATTTATTATTTATTATTATTCAAATTGTCAATTAATTAGACTTAATAATTAGTAACAGAAATAATTACCATTATTATTATTTTTTGATATTGAAAAGTCCAAAGAAATAATAAAAATCGAGATCAGAACAAAAATGAGCAATTACGTTGCAAAGAAATTTCAGGGTTAAATTATTAACTTTTGTTACACTAAATTGATTCCCTTAATATTAAATTGAATAAATGATAATGCTGTGGACAAAATAACCATTTGATTATTTGTATTTAATAATTTGTAATTATCATGAAATTGTTGGATTAATTTCATGATCACAGAACATACCAAATTCAAATGTGATGGTAGCTTTGGATTGATTAAAAAATTATATCAAGTATAGATCATATGAATTATATTGTAGAAGTTGTAAAAAGATCTAGTACTGCAGGATTGTGTAAACTCAATGTGAAGGTGGAAAAGGCATTCAATATTTTGATGTTAAATCTAGTTTGAAGGTTTATTTTAAGAAATTCAAAAATTTCAACATTTTCTTTTGAAGATTTCATCGGAAAATCTTTAGAGGCGTCAAATAGCATTCATTAAACAACGTTCCTGTTTTTTAACACCAAAAAAGTGATAACCAACAGATCATATGCAAACAAACGGTATTGAAAATCAAAATGTTGCATAATGCGTAATAGGCATTGCACAACGCAATAATATACTTACAGTATGCCAATCATCAATAACTATAAATAATTTAATTTGCATTTTATCAAGCAACATGATAAAAGGTATTAAAGGTATTACATTATTTTTAAAATGAGCACCATATAACTAAATAACAACAACAACAACAACAACAACAACAATATTGTGCTTATTGCTGTTTCTGTAAAAGTTCAAAGCACTAATCAGCAATGTTGGTATCAAGCTTTGGTGACAGATATTCCAGATCAAAGATTATTTCCAAGATGGCTTGAATCCATAGCACATTTAGAGCAGTTCGCTCATTATTAGTGAATGTTACGTTAATTATTTTTGCAACATAAATGTCTGATTGACTGATTATTATGTGGATCAACAATTCATCATATGCCATTTTAGCTTTAGCACCATTTTCTATTCCTTCGTTTGATCTTTTTTCCAATTATCATTAAAAGGCAAGGGATAAGAAATATCAAAGTGCTCCACAATGCTTGTTTCACATGATAAACATAATATCCTCACTTAGTGCAAATTGCTGATAAAAGCTATGTAAAGAGAACACATTAAAAATTAAACATTAATGTCATTAACTTCATCCTACCAATTATACATGTAATTATTTTCATAATAAAATCTTTACAAAAAAAACTTTATAATACTTACAATAAAATCATCTTCTAGTTTTCTTTTTATTATTTCCACATAATCATTGGAAGTGCTTAAAGACTGGTCCAGTTTTTTATTATATTAAACAAGTTTTGCTTTAATATTATCATTAATGTCTTCAATGATTATCTCTTAATTACTTATCAGTCTATTCAACATGTCATTTTTGACTATAATAGCAAATGAGAAAGTTTAAAACCAACATATATTGAAATGCTTAACTTACTTTGCACATTGATATCGATTTTTTTCCTTAATTGACATTTGGATTGGTAAAGCTGGCAATAATAAAAAAATGAATCTTTGGCCAAACCAGAAATTATTCTTTTGATTTTCTATACCCTTACCACCTATAACATCAATTACATGACTTTTTTCCCTTGAAATTGGACTACGGGATCATTTTCTTTCTTCATATCTGCCTTGGAATTAACTTTCTTTAGTCCTGTCATTCTTTGTTGGAAATAGAGATAAACTTATAAGACATACTAATTCGTATCTCCAAACAAAAAATTTATATAGTCAAAAGGCATATCATGGCACCAGCTCTTGTTAAGAGAGTTGGTCGAAATAAGGAATTCAAGTTCGTTACTTTATTAGAGGAATCTTTGTGCGATTTCTTCTATTCATATTTGACTAGAAAAAATTGAAAAGGATGAAAAGAAGAAGGAAATTAAAAAATCCATCATTTTTATAATTAGAGATTGACACAACGTAGTTTAAATTGTTATAATTTACTTTATCATCATTATTTTATTAAATATAATCATTATAAATTTGTTATTACTTTAATATTGGTTTATTCAATAGAACTATTATTTATGATGTTGAAATATAATGATCGTACAAGAACCTTTTTAAGATGCTAGGCATTTCGTAACCATGCAGAAACGTAGCAATTAAAATGAATAAGGAAGAAATTGATGACTATCGTACAGATCAAGATCCTTGTTTCGGAAAGTAGAGTTTCTATTCATAATATAAATCCTTATTTGAATTATTAGTTTATTAGTTTCATTATTGTTTGAATAGAAACCCTATTGGAAAGGTATATTTATTAAAATACTTGATTTAAAAATTTATACCAATGATACAGTTGGTAAATTATTCCATATGATTTTGTTGCAAAATGAAAATCGATTTTTTTAAATATTAATTCATGTTGTTCCAACTTTATGATAAATGTGATGACTCTAAATCACTTTATGTTTTATTTATTATTATTATTGTTATTCAACGTGCATTTAATTATTTAAGTTAAAAGTGTAATTAACATTGTTATTCAAATCAACATAAATTACGTAATGATCATTGATCTAATGTTGATTAATGCATTAATCAGCATGTATCAACACTTACAAAACTTCCTGATGTAAGAGAGATAGTTTTGACCAGAAACCTTATTCTCAAAATAATATCTTTTGTGGTGTAATCTAACAATTCTTTCAATCTCATTACACACAAAATATTGTTTTTTGGTGGTCTCAGAAATATCCAACTCTTCTATTAATTTGTTTTTGAGGCCTATTTTATTGTTAGATAGCAATTATTTGAACTTCTTCATAAACCAAAGAAATAGTTTAACTGCCAATTTTACATTCTTTGTTTTTTTTTCCTCCATTGATTAATTCTTTGTGACAATACATTTGTATTTATGAAAATAATTTCTGATACAGTCAATAGTCAAATTTCATCATTTAGTCTCACAATCAAATTCAATGTTTTTTCATCATTATACAAACTCTAAATTTTAAATTTTTTTTTTTTCAGTCATTAAATATATTTTCTTAAGGTGCTTTTATAAAAATTAAAAATATAATCATATATCTCTTCTTTGTCACTATCATTTCCATCACCATTATCACTGCCATTATCAACAAACATCCTATATACATCAGGAAATTTTTCCCACTGTAATTTTACACTATAAGTTTATTATTATACTATTTATGTTGTGCCTCATAATTATGTAAATTCATGTCAGAAAAATTTCCTGATGTATAATAAAATTTAGTATACCATTAATTCTTCATTAATCCTATTATCAATATCATCATTGACACAAACAGTATCATTATTGTGTTCTATAAAATTTGAATAAAATTAGTACAAGATACATCAGTAAAATATAAATTATTTCTAAATACATGCATGATGATTATTGATTACTTGTAGTTTTTCTTTAGAATATTCACTTCATTAATCAAGTTCTAAAAATATTTTTTATAATTATGATCATTCTAAGAATATTTTAAAAATAAATGTTAAATATATATTTGAATCAATTACAATTTATTCATTAATTTTCATGCATGTCAACTCTACATCAATCTAAAAAATTTTTTTAGTGGACTCTTTTGTTTTTGCTTTAAATATCTCAAATCACTCACTAATGTCTTACATTTAAATTTACTTTGATAGTTGTTCAACCTGTCTGTGAAAATTGTAAAATAGCTATATATCCATCCATCTATGGATCAGAGATATGTTGATCATTTCTATAGTGGGGGAAATTTCACTCAATCCAGGCCTGGTAACACAAGTAATTATGAATTACAATAAACAATAGAATTATTATTGATAATAGTATTATTACCCATTAGTTGATGTTGATGTTGATGCTAATTGTTTCTCTTGTTGGTCATATAACAATAGTTCATCATTCAACTGTAGACTAAACAACCACAAATCAATCATTGAATATGCAAGTTACAAAAAAAAATTCAAGACATGAATCTATCTATTGTAATTTGTTCCATTGTATTTATTTTTTTTTAAGCTAATATATTTTTCAAGAGAATTAACTGATTTTGCTTGTTCATTGCATGGACAATTTCCAAACTTGTTAACTATGGTAGAAATAGGTTGATAAGAATGTTAACCAAAATGGTTTTTGAAAAAAATCAATTTTAGCAAGCAATTTTGGATTTACAATATTCTTTGTATCAATAGACATAAAAATCTACTCAGCCTTTTAAAGAGTCCAAATAATTTCAGATATAATTTTGGCAACTAATAAAATTAATTTTGACATTTATGAAAAACTATTTCACCATTATTAAAAGGCCAACTTCAGTTAATATGCTTACACTTGACTCAATTGGGTGACTTTTTGATGCAATTAATTGAGTCATATGAAAAACATATAAGTAATTGAGTCAAGACACAATTAAAAATTGAGTTTTGGGAATTAAGTCAAAGCCAAATTAAATTTGACAACATGTAGGTAAGTGTAAAAATTTTCTAAGGTTACACGATCAACAATGCATAAAATCACATGAAAGTCACGGGCATGCATTTTAGAGAGGGTGTGCATTTAGGGGGGTTGACTATAAATGTTAAAATAATGTTCAAATTGGTTGGATTTTTAATACCCTAATAATTACCTTGACAAATCAACCATTGAATATGCAAGTGAATATGGAAAAGAATATATTTGCCTAAATGTTAAAAAAATATCAATTAATTGAATTTTCTTTTTAATATTTATTTATCTAAAATAATAAAATAATAAATAATAATAATACACCACAACTATTACCTTGACAAATATTACCAAGTTAATAAATTGTTTGATTATTTACTGTCTTCATTTTAATTAAAATTTGTAAATAAATTTTATATATTAGATTATATAATGAGAAATATATACATGTATTTAGTTCACTCAGTCAGACAGTACACATATCCCATATTATTATTCAAATAAAAACTCGGATCACACTCTTGCAATATCTATAGGGTGCAAATAATCACAGCATTACTGTTATGATTTTATGGTTTACAACTTTTATGTCTTTAGCTGAATTTATTATTACTATTACTAATAATAAAGTTTATTCGAATTATTTGTTTTATTTGTTATGAATGAGCATTCTAATTAAATTGAATAAAACAAGTAATTCAAATAAAACAAATAATAATTTGAATAAAATGAGTAATTCTAATAAATGAATAATAATTCAAATAAAACGAGTAATTCAAATAAAACAAATAATTTGAAATGAATAATTCAAATAAGAATTTGTATTATGGATAGAAACTCTATATTTGAGGCATCCCTACAAGCAATATAGTAAAAATAAAAAGGGACTCTAACTAATAATTAAAGATTGGCAAAACCATTCATTAATCATCAGAAAGGGTTATAAATCAATCACACCATCTTTATTAATTAATTACAGTCAAGGGCTATTTTTATGTAAAGTGTTATTTTTATTTTTATTTTTATTTTTATTACCAGTGTTAGGATATTATATTATTGAAATATCAATAAATTATTTATTAATTTTTTTTTCACTGGGGGATTCCAAGCATATTTATACTTACAAATAACATGACGTTTTAGTCCAATAAATAGAATGGTGATTGGTGTAATTGATTAATGATACTTGATGAAATGTCTTTGTTGGAGGGAAGTTATTTCATCAAATTGTTGTTACATTTTCAAAAAGGGGGAAATATAGTTATATTCACTTGCTTATTTTAAGACTCTTCATTGAAATGTCAGATGGTAGTCAGCTTCAATTTGTAAATGCTAACTCAAGTGTTGATGATTATTTGTCTTCCTCTTAAATCGGTAGATGAAGAACCCGAAAAAAAACAAAAAGTAGAAGAGAAATAATTTTCAGTCAACTTGGGTTAATTGTCAACACTTTGTGCTGGTTTGGACAAGTAATATCTTTAAATTCATCCTTTACAAATGGAAAAATATTATTGTAAAGATATTCTTGCCATTTTTAATCCATATTAAGACTAAAGTATGGGCCCTGAACAGATTGGCCCATAGTTCTTTAAAATATTGGATCTGGTCTGATCCAATCAAATATCTTATCTATAATAATAGTAATAATAATAATAAAAGGAAAATAATATATACAGAACGGTCAGACAACATTTCATTTTATTATCAAACAATCACACACCTTTGTCTTTTAAAACACATTCTTGAAAACATATTGGCAATTCCAAGACATTGTTGACCTTGAAATTATATAAAGAACAATTGATTGGCATCACTCACTGTTGATCTTGAAAACATATTAAAATAGAGAATGATTGATTTGTCATCATTGAAAATGTATGTATGTATAAGGAATAAGGATAATCAATTAAAATAATAATAATAATAATTTTTTATGGTCGCGTAACAATTCTTTAATCATTAAAATTATTGATCTTTTTTTTAAACATAAAAATTCCGCCAACCGTGTAATAGCAATTTTAATAATGACAATTATATTTGGAAAAAAAGACATTGTAAAAGAACATTATAAAGAAGCATTATAAAAAAGTAATTCTCATCAAGAAAAGGAAAAGAAGTCCAGAGACAGCAAGAATCATCGGAAATAAAGAAGCCACATTCTTTTGAATATGTTATTCTTTTAAAAATGAACTTGAATTATAATTTTTTATCTTTTTGTAATGGAATAAAAAATCAGTCTTCGTCTTCAAATTATATTCTCTTCGAATAGGTAGATTAATTTAATTTTCAATGAACCCGAAAATATTAAATCTATTATACCAAATCCACCTGATGAAAAGGGGCTAAAGAACCAAAGTTGTTGTAGTACCCGAACCGAAGTTGAAAAAGTAAGCTTTTTATTTACTAATTTGTTCATTTCACATTATACTTTTTTTATTAGTATAAAAGTCTACGGCATCGCAGAATCAGACAATATACGAATAAAGACAAATAAGGTCGGGAACTGCAATTAGCCGCAATTAGTTGTAACTAGTTGTGGTTAATTGAAAACCATATTTAATTATAAAACTGGCTATTCACTTGTACAATCAAACCTTGTCATAGCAGACTATATAATAATAATAATAATAAAATTCTTGTCATGACGGATTTTTAAAATTTTTGCTTCACATATTTAATATTAATATGTATGGGTTTTGATGTCTTCTAGAGCAATTTTATTATATTATTGGTGGGTATTTCAATTCCTAAATCAGAATTAACCCCAACGCAATTTCTTGCTGTAATGAAATGATATAGCAACAAACGAAACAGATATTTATTATGTACAAATTATCATTATGAACAAAATTGATCCTGAATTATACGTCACTAGAATGATATAGAAAGTTGTGATTTTCCTTTTCTGCCTTATTACTAATACTAATAATGTTTTATTTTATCTTGGAAATAATAATATTATATCATATTCATATATAGGTTTATTAAGAATAAATAAAGAGCATCAACAACTATTAAAGATACATTGGATAATATATTTAAAAACCCAAGTATTATTATATATTTCAATGGTTACATATGAAGTCACATGTTTTTTAAATTTAACGAGTAAAAGGGAGATAAGATGGTAGATGCTTAAAAGGGTAAAAATTTCGAATTCACTAATACTAACAGCCTGAACGTTACCTCATATGATAACCCGGGGCCCTCTGGTGCGTAATTTATGGCGTTCCCCTAATATAATAATACAACGAACGCGATTAGTTTCGTGTAATATATAGTAAATCCTTTTCATTTAAAAATTTTTTTTACAAGTCCTAATTTAAATAACAAAGCCTTTTTTATACATATATTAACAAATAAGTTATCAATAACATGTCAGAAAAACAACAGTCTCACTCAACTCAACCATCTAATGAAGAAACAAGTAACAATAACGATGATAAAAAAAATAACAGTGACATCAAAAAAAGCGACGAACATATTAATATCAAAGTTGTGGGAAGCGTAAGTTACCTTTACCATATATCCTATATAATTGTTGAGAAAATTATTTATGTGTTAAGATAAAAAATGATATATATCATGAAACTAAAATAACTATGAATAAAACGCGTGAATAAGAAAGACAAACTCATTGAAAATGATGCATAGTAGCATTTATTTTATATTTTATACATTATATGCTAATAATAGATTACCTTTTTATTATTATTAGGATCATAATGAAGTATTTTTCAGGATCAAAAGAACAACACAATTAAAAAAACTTATGGATACTTATTGTGAGAGACAAGGAAAATCTTCTTCATCACTTAGGTTTCTTTATGATGGTGATCGTGTACAAAGCCACAACACACCTGCAGATGTATGTGTTTATACCTTTCTTAAAAGAATTAATTATTTCATTATTTATGATTTATATCTTTTTTTTTTTTATAATTAGTTGGATATGGATGATGGTGATTCCATTGATGTTATGGTTGAACAATTAGGTTTGTAATAAGAAATCATTTGATTAAAATTATTAAAATCATTATTAATTTATTTACACACACACACATATATATAGGTGGATAATTCTTAATATATAGTGAACCGTTATGCATACATTTACATATACATAATATTCATACAACAATTTTTTTATATTCAATCCGCAAATTTTTTAGTGAATATAATATCTCCTCATATTATATAAATATAACATTAATAAAAACATTCTTATAAAATTAACATTTTAGTAATCAATTATATAGTACAATGCAAGTCACTTAGTTGCTGGACTTTTTATTGGTCATGCAAGCCCTTTAATTCCTCAAAAATGTGAAATGTAAGACCACTAAAGAGTGGTTTTCTACGCTTTTTCTTTTCACTACATTATCACAACAGCAATAAAATTCAAAATATCCTCTTGTTCACATTGTTCACCACAAACAAAACACATCTCGTCCTCAAACAATCCACATGGATAATATGAGAATTCCATGTTACTTTGACAATTTAATTTATCATTGATTTTTACTTTTAAAAATAATTCTGAGAACTCATTTTGTTGAATTTTGGAGGTTATGCCTTTGAAAGGATCCATAAGTATACTGAATACAAGTCACTCCCGTTATAATGACATTCGTTATAATGACAATCTTGTTGTGATTACATTTTTTTAAAAACTAAATTTATAATTACAAATTTATGCCCGTTATAATGACACACTATTTATCCCGTTATACTAGTATAATGACATAATTTGTCAAAAATAATTTTTTTAATTATAGAATTTATCCCGTTATACTGACATAATGACATGTCAGTATAACGAGAGAACCAATCAAAAATTGAAACAATAAAAACGTTGATTAATATGACTAATTGGTTAATTAGACAATGAATTATTAAAATCATAATTAAATTTTGTTTTAAAAATGACCTCAACCTCTGCACCTTCATCCAAAAAAAGAAGTTCTTTAAGTGCTTTGCAAAAAAAAGAACTATGTAAGTGTGCTAAAATGATCTTAGCTTAACTCAAGATAAATTAGCTAAAGATTATGAAATTAGTCAAAGCACAGTTTCAGTAATTTTATCAGAATCAAACAAATGGCTTTCTGTTGATGAAATTGTTTCACTTCTCAATTTAAAAAGAATCAGCAAGCAAATTGGCCACAATTAGAAGAAACTCTAGCAATTTGGTTTGATGAAGCTATAAAACATAATTAAAGAAGAGGAGGAGGAGGAGGAAAATCTTATTCATATTAATACTAACAATGCATTGAAAAGTTGCATAAACCTTCTTACTTATATACAACAAGAGCAAGTACCAAAGTTTATAGTGGAGGATCGCCCATTAGATAGTTTGCAAGAATTAAAAAAAAAACAATAAGCAGAGTTTTAGAGAGGCTAAATGAATTAATTTCAAACTATTATAAAATCATATGATAATGTTTCTCACGCGACTTTTATATGAACTCCCATTATAATGACAATCTCGTTATACTGACATTTTTTGCTTGCACATGGAGTGTCATTATAACTGGAGTGACTTGTACCATCTACAATTCTTCATATTCAAGTTTGATTTTGAATAATAACCATTTTGCTCAGAATAAATACAAAGATAAAATTTAAAAAATTCCTGCCATTAGAGAATTGTTCAAGATATGAGATGAATCGAATCTGTAATGTGATTTCTATTATCCTATAATCTCAATGACAATACAAAGATTTTCCTTTTAAAAAACAAAAATTATCTCTGTCAAAAATCAATTCAAATTCCTTGTTGACTGGATCAATAAATGTTAATACAATTAACACAATACTTATTTGCGCGTTTCTAATATAGCCAATTCTTGGTTTCTAAATCATGTTGGGAATCATTGTCATGTGATTTCATAATTGTTAGGCCGTAATTTTGCTTTTAAATTACTATTATTATTATAAACCCCTTGTATATAGTAATACAGTGCAGGACACCTAATCCCGCAACTTACTGCACTACGACGACGAATTTTGGGAAAAAATTTCCAATCAAAAATGCAATAAAAATTGTTTTGTCATGTGATATTTCCTAGTCATTCCATAAATAGTAAAATCGGCAATAAGAATAAACATTGGGTTACCTAATATGGATGTGATCATCAACTAAAAACTCAAAAACTTTTTTTATATATATAACGTTTATATTGAATGACACTTGATCTGCAATGTCCTGCGACTATTTAAATTCCAAGTCATGTGCCTACTAATTTAACATTGGTCGAAATTATTAATAAATTTATAACAATTACGTACAATTCGCAGTTAAACTTAAAAATCATTCATTAATGCACGAAAGCACAACCAAAGATAAAGACAAAAGTAAAGTAACAGTGTTAGACTCACTATTTTGCCTAACTCAAGATGAAGACACTCCATTTGCAGTAAAATTCGATTTGAATGAAACGATTTATGAGCTCAAGAGAGCCATCAAGGACAAAGCTGCTGATATACCAGTTCTAGCTCGCCATCTTACTTTGTGGAGAATATCTATTGATAGAAAAGCTATTACCGAATTCAAACAAACTTTCAACGAACAAGATTATACGGAAATGGATCCATTATTAGAGGTTAAACAATACTTTCAAAAAGGGGTTGAAAAACATTGAATTCATATATTTGTTAAAATTGCAAATTCAGGCAAATGCATTCACTATTGTTCTTTATAGTTTATGCAACTTTCCACTACTTTTATCATTTAAGAAGCATTTACTATACCCATTTACAATATTGGTCAAATTATGATACTCAATATAAGGAAAGTCATTTTGACAAGAAGCTAACATATATCATTTATTTCTTTTAATTTACTGTTTTGTTTGCATGATGGAGTAGTTGGAGTAGTTGGAGGTAATGTAATATTTATTCTCTGTTTTTTGATCACTATAAGATTTCTTCTGTCATTGTTCCATTTTAATCCTTTTTTTTAATTTATTTTTTGCTTTATCAATAACTTATTGGATTTTTTTTTAAAAAAAAAACAACTATTGCCTCCTATTTATTTTACTTAATAAAGTAAGTTTCAAATTTTCTATTCTCTAAACTTATTTATTTACTTACTCTTGTTATATTATTTTTGCATTAGGTTCAGTGTCTCTTTCTGATCCAGGTCGCATACAGAGGTTAAGGGAACAGTTTGGTTATGCCCCAAGATTAGGTAAATGCTTTTTCATATCATTGCTCCAAAAGATGTGTAAATCATTCCATCTAAACTATCTCTCATAGGAGGAATTGGTGGCACAACTTATCGGGAGGAAGCATTTACAAACTTTGAAGGTGTTGATGTGAATAGTAACTTGACTTGCAAGAGGCTGGCAACTGTAACAAAGTTACACAGTCACCTTCAGAATGTAAGATTTTTGCTTGTGTGCTCACCCCCAATGTCTGGAAAGACATCACTTGCACAACTCTATGAAAACTATTTACTCAATACACATAATGAACTACGTATATTTCGGATGTCACTTGTATGGTTGAGGAGGGAGGGATCAGACTGGGATTTTGCACAGCAATTCAAGGATTATATGGGATGCTTGTCATGGGATACCTTTGTCCATGAGTGTGACAAAGTACAAACAATACTGATCATAGATGAAATTCAGGTGTTATACAAACCAGAAGGTGCATCAGCCTGTCTATTTGGTGGTGACAAGTTTTGGGACACTGTCAAGAGAGTTCTACAGGGTGGTGGTCTCCACATTGTTGCTTTTGCATCCTATGGATATTGGGGAGCATATAGTGGACCAAGCTATCTTAAAACTATATCTCCTTTTGACTTAGATGAAATTAATGCTTGGAATTTTGAAGATGTTTGGTATTCTGAACAAGAGTATGCAGATTTCTTTGATGTTTTTTGTCACTCAAATCTGAAACTGCTTCCTGAAGTGGATGTCGCTCAACTTGCCAAATATGTGAAAGAAGCAACCAAGTGCCATCCTGGGCTTGTCTCTTTTGTCTTGAATGATATTGTTTTACAATTTCAACACAGCTAAAGCAGGGTGTGGAGCCATTGACATTTGAGAAAATATTCAAATTTTTTCAAACAGATGATTTCTATCAAGATGTTAAGGTGAACAATGATTGAAAATTAATTCGTGGTCCATCAATGAAGGAAAGGATCCACATAGTAAAATTCCGGGATAAGCATCATAGTAAAATCAATTAGTGTCCATAATCTGGAACCGCTGCAGAAATAGCACAATATTTTACATGTAGATTTGTACTTTAAAATTACTAAATAAAAC
>CAUDNR010000014.1:96909-127173 GCA_958430865.1 Entrophospora sp. SA101 | reverse complement strand
TTTTAACTGGGCCATTAAAAATATGTCCTGTTCAGACTTGGAAAGAGCTTGAAAGGATTCTCTTAATTCTGCAAATTATTCTTTGGGAATTCTTGAAGAATAACCACAATCACAACCTTTGTCTAAAAAATCAATTGCTTTTTGATATTCATTAGAACCATTATACTTATTATTAATTTTCATATACACTTATCCCTATATATATAATTTTATGTTCACTTTGTAATTTTTTTTTGGAATTATCTTTAATTATCACAAATTCAATTTTTTAAACACTTTGAATAGTTTATACAAGATACAATAAATCTAGTAAAGACATTATAGAAAATATTGAAAAAATACAATGACTAGTAAGTAGTCAAATATTAGCAAGAGAAAAAGAAAGGAAATACAAGATGAGATAATTGCCAAAATGAGAAATGAAAATAAAAACACAAGATACAAACAATTCAACATATATTTATGCAACTGAGATTTATAATGCCAATGTGAAATATGTATGCTAAACCCTTTTCTTTCTCATTGTATTTATCATTCATCATTAATATTTAACTGAACTTGCTTATTTGTAATATCTTTTATTTCACCATTTTCATACCAATATGCACTCATCCACACATCTGTAAATTGAAGATTATGCCAGAAATGTGCAACATGAAGGCCTTGCTTCAGTTGTGAGAGTGATAGCCAGTAAGGAGACAAAGTAGCATTATCAGCACATGTGAAATTAATCACCCAGGTTCAATTGTAGGGCAGTTTCTATATAATTAGATGTTTTTTCAACATGTCTGCCAAGTTCTTTTGTATATTTAAGTGCTCATTCATAATGCTCATCAAGATTATTTTGTGTTCCAGTTGCTAAAAGCTCAAGAATAACTATTGGCTGAGAAGAACTATCAGGTCCCATTATCACTATGTCACAATATTGATGTTTACCACCTTTATTCTTTTTCTTTGGAGGCTGTGTTAAATGCCATTGCCCTGTGACCTCAAAGTTTCTTTGTGTACCAAGCCATTTTACCAAGATTCTATCCAACTCTGTTTGATACACACTTTCTCTAGGAACATTTACATTGTTATAACCTCCTACAGGCACAAGTGCTTTTTTGAATGAATGAGCAGAAGCATAACCAATAATGTCTTTTTCAAAAAAAGGAATAACATTTAATAAGACGTCTAGAGTGTCCATGGTACCATTTCTTCATGTGGGCATACATTTCTTTGGAATGGATGGGTACAATTCAGGAATAACATGTTGTCAGATCAATGAATCCACAAAAGGAGAGGACATTTGAAATTTTTGTGATGCCTCAATATCTCCAACACACATTAAGACACCTTCTGCCACTAGGAATTCAGCTAATTTGCAGTTTTCATTGCCTCTAATGACTTCAGCATTGAGTGATCCCAAGAAGTAAATACAAAGCAACTTCATAGCCTTCTCAGCACCAGGCATCTTGAGGATATTTATCATCCTGTCAAATGTACAGTATTTAGAAATTTCTACACCCAAAGTTTCAACTTTGAAGAGATTCAAGTTACATAATCCAATTGATTTGCCAAATCTACTCCATCCTGGAAGCACTTTTCCATAAGTTTTTGGATTGCTTGCCCACAGAGGTTTATGAGACCAGTATGTCTGTTTTAAAAAAGATTATTTAAAAAAAAATGGAAAACTTGGAATAAACAAACTAAGTTCTGACCTATCACATACCCATTTGTTTGTTTATGGATATCCTCAATAACCTGTTCTTTGATTTCTAGCTCATAATCTTTTATAAACTCCTTGTAAAGGTTTGTTGTTTGAAGTTTGGATTGCTGAATGAATCACTAATGTTGAAGGGTGATAAAGTCCAATCAGTTGGATTCAGATCTAGAATACTAAAGGTACCAATTCCAACAATGGACTTGATGACATAAATGGCACTAATCTTAATGGCATGAAAGTTTGCAAGGCATGAATTGCAAATGTCTGTGTGTGTGGAAGGAAGTATTCTGTCAAACTCATCAATGAAGATAATGACAGGCCTCTCATAAATTGGCTGTTTCATTTCTTTTTGCCTTTTTACAAGATACTGCCACAACTGACCACATTTTGCAAAAGCATAATTGAATTCTTCTTGATCTTGAATAGGGGGAATGAGATCAATTTCATCAGGGCTAGTAAATAAGTTTAGAAGTTCTGTTTTAAGGGCTTTGCCAAAAGAACTCCGAAAAAGATTTTCATTTGTGAAGGACATTTTCTCAAAGTCCACACTATTAAGTGAGGAAACCATTAATTAGTATGATCTATGAGAAAACCACACAATATTACGTCGGCATCGTAAGATTTATGCAAGTTTACGCTAAATTAATTTCCTGATGTATGTCACTCACTTGACCTTGACTGATACCATATCTTGCTGCTAATTCAACGTTTTTTGGTTCAGGTTTATTTTTTTTTAATAAGCAAATCTCTCTTTTTTGTTGTGCTGTAATAAAGTTTCATTTTTTAGATGATGATGATTGTTCTTGTGACATTTTTTTAAAAATTCATAACAAACCATTCAAACAACAAGACTTGTATTTATATCTTAGAATTTCATAAATCACAGAAATAATCATATGTTTTATTACAATTTTGCAAAAATAATTTGTTTTATTACAATTTTTATTACAATTTTGCAAAAATAATAATCATACATTTGTTTTATTACAATTTATGCAAAAATAATCATACGTTCATTTTATTATATACAATTTTGCAAAAATAATAATCATACATTTGTTTTATTACAATTTATGCAAAAATAATGATTTTCACAAAAATAATCATATGTTTTACAATTTCCGCAGAAATAATTATTAGTACATTTTTTTTGGTAACTATATCAAAAAATCTCTACCAAAACTTCGTTGTCGGTATAATGCGATTTATTAATAAAATTCGGTGTAACAAAAGTTTTTTATTATTAAAAAAAAAAAAAAATCTCAAAATTCGCTGTGACAAAAATTCGTTGTGACAAAATTCGTTGTGACAAGGTTTGACTGTATAGTGTAATCCATATACATGTGAAAATAAGGAAAATAAACATTATAATTTTAATAACAATTATGATGGTAACGATGACAAAGTCACGTATTATATAACATAAAAATTAAAATGATAATTCCACCAAAAGACTGAACAATCAATCTCAAGATGGATAAACCAAGGATTCAGTAATATCAAGGTAATAAAATCCAAGGGTTCCATTCCCAACACAAATTAAATTACGATTTAATTTGTTGAAAGGAAAGTATATCATGATTAATGGCTTAAGTGTACATGGGCATTTAATCAATTACAAATATATAGAATATTATTATTATTTAATTATTCACATATGTATATGATTATTTGATATTACTTAAATAAAAAAAAAAGAAAAAAAAATTAAAATGATATAATAAAATTAATATGCTAGTTCTTCATCGGCTTGTTTTTCAGCTAGTTCTTCATTATTGTCAGCAACCACCCAACTAATTACGGGCGAAACAATAACTTCTATATTACCATCATTGTTGCTAACGATTTCTTGTTTGTAGCCTATAAAACCAGTAATAAGTTGTAACTTTAAATCATCAAATCCAAAAGGTACACTAACTCGACCGTAAGGTAAATCATATAAGTTCACAATTCCTCCTAAAGGATGGCCAGCACGGTTGTAAGGAAAGAATGTAGCAATCCAACCAGTTAAAGATTTTTGTCCACCAGAGCCATAACGTTTATAAGTGAAAGCTTTACTCCAAAAATCTTCATATATTTCACCTTTATAAGTTGAAACAAATTGCCAAATAATTGGATCTAATTTGTTTAACCAAAAGTCTAAATCCAAATTTAATTTACGTAATCGAAATAACTTTTCTTGAATTTTCATCCAATCTTCTAAAGTACCAGTTAAAGTAATCTTTGGAATTCCACATCCAAGCGTCATACCATAACTAAAATAGGCTTTAACAGTATCTAATAATACGATATTACTAGAAGTTTTTGTAGTAGGAGTTGTAGTCGTAAAATTACATTCTAATAATTGTTTTAATTCGACTTCTTCTTTAACCTGTCTATCTGTTGCATCTGTTAAAATCTCAACTGCTTTGTTCCAATTTCCTACAATACCACTACTAGTTGGACTTAAAATACCTCTAACGTTAATGCAAATTTCTTTTTTACCTTCATGATCAACGAACATATAATGATATTTTTCTGAATTAAAATTAATATGATGACTGACTCCTTGAGCAATAGTTAACCAAACATCATCCGGAGAAATTTTTAAATGCTGATGTTCATTATAAGCTTGCAAGAAAGCGGAGATAAACCCATTTGGAGTTGGAGTATTTTCAACGATTTGGGAGTTGGTAGAATTTGGTTCAGAAATTGCGTGAATACTGTTTGATTTTAAAATCTCTTTATATTTATTTTCAATATTAACATGATTTAAAATATATATAATGTATAATCGCATATAAATGATAATTATCGGATAGATAATAGGAACAAACAACTAAATTATGACCTTTGTAACAATATATTTTTCCCATCGGACATTAATACGTGCTTTTGTATAAATCCGATACTTTCTTTAGAGCACTGGAAATAAAATTTATTGCGATTCTTTAAACCAGGAAACTAACTGACTATACACAAATTCTAAGTTTTCGTAAAGTAGATGTTAAATATCCATGTGATGATGAAGATGATAATGATAATGACAAAGAAGAAGTTTCCGTGATTAACAAACAAGAATGCCTATTACTTACTAACATCACTGTTTTATTTTATTAAATATTATTGTGTATTTTACTATTGCGCGCAGTTAACTTTAAAGTCAAAAAAACACAACTGGTGTATATGTAAAGTTGCACTACGTACCAATATTGATATGCCTTTATGTGTTTCAAACTCGGGCACTAAACATAATCCGAACGCATTTTGATTTTTATTATTTTGCGAAAGAAAATATACGGAAAAGATTTTTAATAGATAATAATAAGTTTCCATACAATTAATAATAAAAATAATACTATTACTATATTAATGGCATTACCATCATGTGCATACTCTATTAATACAATAGAGTTCACTGGTCCTGTTACTAGCCCACTTAATTTTCATTGCTCGTTCCTATAGCCAATTCGTCATGATCTTATAGAAAATGGCGTTTCTAAGATATATTATTTCTCCTCGTATGGATCTATATAAACTTCTCTGTTGGTAACATCTTTAGCTTGTGTTTTGTTATACAATGGTTTTTTGTAAAAAAATTAGTCAAATCCTCATTCTTATCTTATTTCGACTTCATTCCACACACTAAAAATTTTAATATTTCTATGAATGGCACAAGAAATTTATTGGGCATATGCTATACATAATTTTATATAATAATAATAATATTTCGTTTTTTTTTTTTTTAATTTGCAAATTACGAATTTATTTCTATTTGAATCTTCACTTTTTCAAAATGTTTCTACACAAAACATGTGTTACGATTCGTTTTTTAAAGGTCTTCTGGAACCACCGCTTAAATCATTGGAACTTGAAACCAATGAACTATTGGACCTTGTATTGGAAGTGTTTATTCATTCGCATGTAAATTATCATCAACAACACCACTACTATTGTCGTCATCATCACATTGATGGTATTGATACTCTTCCGCATAGAAAATTTCCATTTTGAATGATAAAACACGAAAATCGTAATTGGCCAGACAATAATAATATTAGCATAGTAATAGTAATAGTAATAGTAATAGTAATTGACTAAATAGTCGACTATTAGTTGTTCAAAAAAAGTTTAGTCGATTTCCAACCTCTAACCATATTAATATGGAATTCGATGTTTGGGGATTGCGTTACATACGAAATTTGAATCTTATGTATGTACTGGTAGTTAGAATTTCATACATGCAATCAAAGCTAATATTTATATAGAAATAATGAAATTTGTCATTCATTTCTTTTTGATAAAGATTCTTACTATCACGGAGTTAAAAGCCCGAAAAAAAAATCTCTATTAGGCAGAATCATTTCATTTTTGCTTTTCGGGCAGAGTAATCAATCAGAAACGCAACAATCAACCTTGAAAGCAATTTATTTTCATTAACTGTCAACTTGAGATTTTGTTCTATAATATTATGCCAAAGTTTAAACCAGCACCAAAAGACAAAGAAATAATAAACAAAGCCAATATTCGTGGCAAAATTAAGGATGTTATTTATTTTTCCCACTATAAAAAATACGCGATAGTTATTAATAAAGTTGCTCGCCTATATGCAATTAGATTAATTAACTATGAAGATGATGGTGGAGACGGAGTGGAAATATTAGCAGTTAAAAGATTTCCTGACTTGATAGGGTTTTATCTAACAAAGGAAGAAGTTGAGAATAAAGTCACAAGTATTAAAGATAATAATGATGGAGAAATAGATGAATGCAAATATAAATTTGAAACCCACGAGGAAGATATAGAAAATAATGTATTAATAATTGGAAGAACAGGAAGCGGCAAATCTGCTTTGGCTAATGTAATCAGCAAATCTGATGAATTTGGAGAAAGTGGAAGTTCAGTTAGCCAAACTAAAGACTTCCAAATCAAAGATTTTGAATTGGAAGGGACAAAATATCGAGTGATTGATACTATTGGAGTCGGTGATACTAATTTATCACACGATAAGGTCATGTTAAAGTTGGCCGAGGCCATTCACTCAATGAAAAGAGGGATAAACCAAGTACTTGTGGTAGTGAGAGGAAGATTTACTGAGGAGGAAAGAGACCTTTTTGAATTAACTGAGAAGATTTTCGAAAAAAGAATCATTAAAATCACGACCATTGTGAGAAATAATTTTGAATGCTTTGATAACCCTGAAGAGTGTGATAAAGATAAAAGAGATTTAATAAATGAAAATAGAAAAATTGCTAGTTTAATTAATCGTTGCAATGGGATCATATATGTGAACAATCCTCAATTAAGTAAAAATGAACAAAGACGAAAAATTGATCAAGAAGATAGAGAAAAATCAAGAAAGATATTACTGAATCATTTGAAAACTTCTTGTCAAGTAAGTTACAAAATGGAACATTGGGATGAGATATGCGTAGGAATTAATGATTACATGAATGCAAAAAATTGGAAAGAAGAAAATGGGCCTACTACACAAAACTTATTAACTGATGCCTTAATTAAAAGAGAAATAAAGGAACTAAAACAAAACATCGTTGGAGAAATGAGAGCTCAGTCAAGTAATACAGAAGGCGGAGAGGTACACTGTCTAGCTAGTGTGCAATCTCATATGTTTAACGCAAATTTAAAATTCAAAATTCAAAATTTTTGCGTGATTACTTAATATATTTTTTTTTTATTGTATTTTATAAACCTGTAATTCAGTTTTACTTTTTATTTCTGTAATAAAAACGAATTACTTTTAAATTAAATTATTTTAATTAAATCTTTGGCTTGAAAATAAACTTGCATTTTTAAATCAATTAATAATTCTTTAATAATGTTCACTTCACACATTTGATTAAGATTAATAAATAATTTTAGAAACGAGGCATTTATTCTAATTTCCACACAATTCGGTTAGATTTGCACTTCGCAAATTCCTAACAGTGACCACCGTGGTAGTAAGCTCCTAAGTCTAGTTATTCACTAATTACCTATATAATGAATTTTTTTATGATTACGTCCAATAATTTATAATTCCATAAGTTCAAACTATTAGTGTAGTTAGTTATTATCCATATAAATATCCGCAGTTGCAGATATTTTTTGTGGATAACTGCATGTTTGAGACACATACAAAAAAAAGAATTGGACCTAATGTTTTTGTTAATTGCGCAAAAACGAACATACAGTAATAGCAATCAATAAGATTTGTGTATTATACTGTATACCCTATGTTTTGAGATATTCATGCAAAATTTCATATTTTAGTATTTTTTTTTATCACAAAGTTTCTTGCTTAAGCTTTTATTAATTGTTCGAAAACTAACATAATAATAACACTGTTTAGTTCTAATAGATTAAAAATCCTATATTTTACTTTTTAGCAATATATTTATTTTTATTGTTTAAACGATTTTTTTAGAAATTTAATATAAACTTTAGAATTATTAAAATGGTTTAGTCAATATACTTTGCCTACAAAGGCGGACGGAATTGGATACAACAGTACTAAGACTATTTGCATAGCCTTAATCTTTCTTCTCGAGTGATTAAAATTTGCAATTATCATATTGATAAAAATTATCTTCGCTTAAAAAAATTTGAAATATGAAGTTTTGCATGAATATAATAATATAATACATAAATTTATTGGTTGATGATGTTATGTATGTTTTTGCGTAATTAACAAAAACATTGAATCCAATTCTTTTGCCTTATATTCTTTCTTTTTTTTTTTTTTACATTTGAGGCTATAAAAAGGAAAAAAAATCGCTCAAGAAATCAATTCATTCCTGTGAAATTCGGGATTTACTTTAGGATATTCTTTGCTTAGGCTGGTTTTGATTTTAATTAGTTAGTTCAACTAGTTGTCTTTCCGAGGCGAACTTATTTATAATAAAACAAATTAGTCACAAGTGAATAAAAGGAGCTTTATAGTGTGAGATCAAAATCCGCGTCTCACAGTAAATCTCAATATTTTATTTATTTAAATGCCAACAATATTAATAAACTTTCTTCCAATTTATTTATATAACAATTTCCGCAAATGTATATTTATGCTTTACTCTCAAAACTATCTTTCACTATCATTAAACAATTCCTTGTAATAGGAAATATTAAACAATATCTTCTTTAGATTTACAATATATATCCTGATCATGTTTCTTGGCGGGTGCCCTCTAGCTGTTGCTGCCTTGGTTCCTCAATATTTCACTTCTGCCTTATTTTTTTTACTTCCTCCAGGTAAGTTTCCAGTAATGGTTGCCTTTTCCTCTTTACTACCAAGTCAGGTACGTATCTAAAAAACTACTAAATAAAATTCATTAAATATTACCTCACTAAAAAGAAAAGAAAAGAAATAAAAAATAATAAAAATAAGAGACAAATATAAAATAATTATGCACGGGATCAGTATGAATTCATTGTTAGAGATAGATTTAATATAATTACGAAAATATAAAAATTCGATGGCAACAACAAGAACAAGGTCAAAGACAGTGTTATTTATTAAATTATTATTATGATGTTAATGTTGATGATGATCGATAGGAGTAATGGTAGTGGTGATGGTACATGGAATTGGGAAAATTGCGGCGTTGTTTGTATATGTTAAAGGTTCTATCATATAGTTCTCTGTAGGATTATTTTCAAGTTATTCCTAAAGTGATCCAACCATTTAAATTCCTTCGTTTAAATTTAACCTGAGAATTAAAGGTTAGTTGCATTTTAGAATGTTAGAATATTTACTTCGTTGTTTTTTCCGATTTTCTTTTCGTGCAACTTTCCTAAATCATTTCCTATTTATTAATTTTCCGTGCAGTCTTGGTAAACTCCACCCTCCCTGGATCATTGTATCATCAGGGGTACTGTGGTCAGATTAGCCTTGTATACATGAGAAACGTGTGAATGAATGTAATGTATTCAAGGTGGCACGTGTGCTTCAACGCTTGTAATTTTCCAATAATCAAACATCATATATCGAAATGTTTCCTTTTCAACTTGACATCTTGTAATTAATTATAATAATATTAATATTAATAATGATTACGGAAAGCAAAAACGAAATACCAATTATTTGCTATTGATAAGAATCTTATAATTATCCAACAAGATCTGCTCCTCGTTTTGATTCCAATTAAAATATTTATAAAATAAAATAAATTATATCAAATACAAATAAAAAAATAGTATCTATGACTAGTTATAAATACATCTTCAGAGCCAAACCATACCAAACAACAACAACACTCACGCCTTGTCACCTTTCTCGAAAAAAATAATCAATCGCGTAAAAAAAAATCTTTGTACAACATCAAGTGCCAATAATAATTGTTGATCTTTTTTTTTTAACGCGCATCAACCAAACGTCTTTTCTTTTTCAAAATGCCAAGAAAAAAAGACAATGCGGTGGAAGTGAAGATCATAAGAATGGTGATGATTATTGCCGCTTGTATTCACTCTAATTTCTAAATAAAAAACAATGTCTCAACGAAACCAAAGCAAAAGCAAACAATAATGTGGTGTTAAAGTTTCATTCAAGTGTTTATTAAAGAATGGTGGTTATTGCGACGTATAACTTCCATAATCACATAAACAATAATGTATTTATCAACAACTACTTTGGTAGTGGTAGTCTGATTGATGATATTTGATGATAATGATGATGACCACAACAGCAACGACGACGTTTATCGTCATTCTAGTTTTAATATATAATAATAATAAAATGAAAATTACAAAGATAATAGTTAATGAATTGCATGAAATGGATAAAACATTTTCTTATTTAATGAGGATGAAAAAAAAAAGTTGGTGATTATCAAATAAGACAACAATTTATCGCCAAAGTAAATTACCAGTAGGAATTAATCCATTGATTGAATATTTTGTTAGACAATATTTATGAAGCAATACTATCATAATTTTAAAAAGATGTTTGTTTTGACAGTCTTTAGCAATTATTTAAACCTTAGAGATGCTAGAGGTTGTGGCCATGTGGAAGAAGGCTATGTTACTAGTTATTTAGTTAACAAAAGAGTAATGAATGACTTCATCAGTAAAAAGACAAGGCTTTGGTTCAAAAAAGTGGAACTTAATTTACACAAACAACACAATTTAAATCAAGAAATCGAGAGAACTAAAAGAAAAATTTCAACCAATAAGCCTTTACTCAAGGAAGAAAATAAATTAAAGCAAGTCAGCAAAAAAAATCTTCATATTAAAAAAATCATCTTTAAGCCAAATAATCGAGTTGAAAGATAAGTTCCAACGTTAAAAAAGGTGAGATTCTGTCACGACTAATCGTAGTTGTAACTCAATTTCTAAACATTTTGGGAGTAGAAAAGTTTGGTGATGAATATGCCTGAAAAGGAAGCATTATTATTCGCTAATGAGGAACAAAATATAAAGGTAGCAAGGGTATTTTTTTTTAAATAAAGATCACACAGTTCATTCTGAACATAAAAGGAAGAGATAATAGAACATTTGTAGAGGTTTTACATCTTTTCTAAGCAAAAGGTTTTTATAAATAATTATGTCAAAATCACAAGAATTGAAAAACAAAATATTAAGCGATTAATCTAGTTGGGTGATAGGTATTAGTGGAAGGAGAACTTTATAAGAATTAAGATAGTGAGTGACACTAACCTTGAAAATAAGGTGACTTTCCCTAATCTGAATTTATTCTAGCATTTATGAATGAAATTAAGCAAATTCTCCAAAACTGAAAAATTAAGGAGTATAACAAATCGGGAGGAAGCATATTGGATTAAGTGTCGGATTAGCTGATGTAAGTTTAGATAACTTTTAGATTGTCAAAAAAAAACAAACCTTTCCCCAAAAGACAAAAGTATCTCGAAAATACTTTCAATGACAAACTTTAATTAAATTAAAGTTTAAAAACAAGGATTAGTACATGTTTAACAGGAAATTTTTTGTAAAGGTTTTATTCGAACGAAAGTATACTTTTCACCTGAAAACAAATTTCAAATGAAAGAAGTTATTTTCTATAAAGTTGGCATTGATATATAAGTATTTACACTAACATATTTTAATATATAAACGAAAGTTTTTATTCTTTCTTTTTTATTCTTTTTTTTTTTTTTACAATAACTTTTTAAAAAAAAAATATTTGATGAATATTGCTTACTTTAACACTTACGAACAATAATACTAATAAAAAAGTGAGTTTATGAAAAATTAGTCATGTTTTTCAAACTCTTTATAATAATTGCTAAAATAAGTTTTTTCTTTACTAATTTAGGGTTTAACAGCATCTTCACCTAACTTCTATTCTCTAACAAATAACAATTAAAAAATGTGTAATATTTATACTTTTAAAAAATGACAACAATTGAAGATGTTAAACAAGAATTAAACGAGTATCAAGAGGCGAAGAAGAAGTTGGAAAAGTTGGGGGGAGGAGAGTGAAGAGAAAAAAATATTGAAGAAAAGAAGAGATTGGAGTTGGAGAAGGTTTTTGGAGAGAAGTAAAGAAGTGAGGAGATGTGTTGCTGAATTTAATAAAGATGAGGTGATGAACAAATTGCATAAAAAAATATACAAAAATTTTTTTTCACTCATTCCATTTCGTTTATTTATTTATCAATTTGAGTGAACATTTGATATACTGCTTACAACTTAAACTCTCTTTCCCTGGTCATTTACTAATTCATTTTTTAATTAAATATACAACCTTGTTTCATATCTTTATATTTATATATTCATATCATTACAACCACCGGCCATAACGGGAAGTGTCTATCAACGTTTTAGCTCTCAAAAAAAGAAATTTGCAGTAATCTTATTCTTTTATTCGATCAAGACAAAGAAAACTGGAAGGTTCAGACAAGGAAAGCAGAGGCTTAAAGAGAAGGCAACAAACATTTGTGTAATATATACTGCTTGTAATCTTGATTTGTTTTTTAAAATTCACTTTTTATTTTATGTATTTTATATTTTTTTGATATTTAAGATCCCTGAAGAATTAGAAGAAGGTCGTGATGGCCTTACAGTTATAACACCTAAAAGGTTGAAGCGGATCACTGAGTTTATGGAAGATAGCAAGATTACCCTTTTGCGCAGTCCTCCATCATCAGGAAAAAGTACTCTCGAAAGTTTTGATCTGCATTAGTCTTGCTGGATCAGAAATATACGATAACCTCTTTGACAATTTCTGGAACAACAAGTGTGTTTTTACCTGGACAGAAATCAGTAAATATAAAAAGATTATATATGTGTTCATCAATGAGATACAGATTATCTATAGCAATGCGCTCCATTCTTTTGGTAATTTGAAGGAACTTCCATCAAGTGAATCAAATATTCATATAGTTTTGCTCAGTACATACCATTCCCAAATGTCACCTGTGGAAATTTGTCGCACGCTTGGTTGAATGTCCTACTTTTAACATGGAAAAATGTTGTGTCCCAGCAAGATGATGTGATATGTTCTCATCCAGCATATTGTGAGATAGTAAATTGTGGACCGACCAAGGGTCCGAGACCAAAATTGACCAGCATCATGGAAAATGCTGGTAACACTTCCGTATAATGCTGGTTCAATTCCTGATAGAATAATTAATACAATGTATAAAAAACATGAATGAAATAAAAAAAATATATATAAATTATAAAATCACGTGACGATGATTCTCATATGACTTCAATATGGAACTCCCGTTATAATGATATTTTTGGAGTGTCGTTATAACGGGTGTGACTTGTATTATTATTATGATATTTCCAATAAATAATTCGTTGTCCGTAATTAATTTCGTAATTACGTTTTTAAAGAGGGAAAGTGGTAATTAATTACAATAATTACACATTACATATTTACGGTAATTAAGCAATTACCATCCCATGTATACTTATGAATGTAAAAAAAAAATCATTTAAAAAATGATAGATTTTGGAGGGAGTAAAAAATCAAAATGCTACTATATGTAGTATACAACTATGGTAATGTTTAATATAATATATGAATATAATATTAATAAAACTATAATAGAAATGTTCTTGCCTTTATAGCTGAACAAATTTGGAATGCCAAATTTTTCCGGTGTTGGAAATTTATAAAATCATTTAATGTTTTAATATAGTCCTCAAGACTCCTTCTGCAAAGATAAGATAGAATGATTATTATATTCTCCTCGTCAAAATAACCATCAACTACCTTTATAATATTCTCATGGTCCAATCAATATTTTTCAAAACATCAATTTTCATTTCTATATTTAATTATTCTTTTTTTGTCAAATTTTCTATCGTTGACATTGATAATTTTAGCAGCATAAATGTTATCATCATAATTATTTTTTTGACTATCATATTCATTATTTATAGCATGATATCTTTTCCTGATTGAGCAGGTAAACGATCCTTTACTTTTCTAAATTGATTTTCAAAATTAGTTTTGATATCCTCAAAAAACTGCACTTCTACACTCCCCACCATAAATATCCGAACCACCTGAGTTGTGTAACGTCAAATGAAAATAGTCCTCACTAAAAAAGCAACGTTATCTTAAATAAAACCTTTCTTATTTTACTAAGTAGATTTGTACTTGATATCAAAATCTCCAAATTACAAAAGCTTCGAAAAGTTTGGTGTGTTATTAATGGAAGCATTTAACAAATAGTCCAAAAGCAAATTTTCAATCGGAATCTTTACATGTAATAAAAGGTCAAATTTCTTTGTTGTAATGTATATTATTTCATTAATAAAACGTGCTCAACGTAATGGATTACATATATCTACAATAGAGTGTCAGCATAAATTAGTTCGTGAAAGGGGTCTAAAAAAGTACCCATCCACCCCGTAATTATAAAACACTTTATTAATAAAGTTGACAAAATGAAAATTTTAAGGTTTTACATTTTGTTGTCAATATTTTATCAATTTTTCTCAAATTTTAATCATATATAATTCAAAGTATTTTAAGTGAACTTAATGACGTAATCCATGATTCAACGGAGTTTTGAAGGTTTTTACTAAGCTCAAAATTTTCATAAAAATCACGGGATTTTTTGTCTAATTTAAAATTTTCATCCTAAATTCATTAATAATGCAAACTCGACGAGACTTTAAGTTTATATGCAAATTAACTTTTAAAAACATGCTTACTTAATGCACCAGTCCGATTTGATTAATAAAATTTTGAACTGCATAAGGCGTAACATTTCCGATTATTAAAATGATCATCAGGTGGTCGGATACTTATGGTAGGTGAGTGTATAGTTGGTTATGTCTTTTTAAAAATAAAAAACAGATCTTGCGTTACCTATAACCTATACGTTGATTAAATAGTCTTGTTATGCCCAAAACCAACCCACGTTTTTAAATTAAACCAATTTGATTTTTTTTCATCAAAAACATAAAACATATAAAATATATTTACCAACCTGTTGATAATAAAGCACGCCAATCAAAAAAACTATTGTTAAATCATATTAGTCATAGGACTTTGCGATGATCGATATTAATATTGAAAAAATCTTCCTCCAGATTTGAATTATTAAATTTTATTAAATTAATAAAGCCACACCTATTCAAAATGTCGTTACATTTTTATTTCAAAGCTGAGATTATTTTCCAATTTTAATTTAAATGTCTTAAAAAAAGTGACTGAATAGATGTAAACTCCTTTAATTCGTGGTCCGCGATATAAGTATATAATGCTACGTTTTTTTCGAAATGTACGATTGTTCAATAGCAAGTTCAATATATATATATATAGTCAAACCTCAGATTTCTTGTTAAAACGGATTTAAATACTGGCCCCTTTTTTATTAATTAAAAATGTTTGTTCTTTTTATATGGCTACTAGTCTCATCACAGCGGATTCACGTGACATATAAATTATGAATTTTATCCAAATTACCAAAATTGATTAAATAAAATAATAATCAAATAGATTATTTTTAATCAAAGGTCGATATTAAAATAAAGCAATAAAACAAACGATTTTATCCAAAGATTTATAAGTAACAAATTTTCTAAAATAAACCAAATACAAACAATTGATAAATTATTTGTTCAAATGTTTACGAGTAACAACTTTTTCCAAGTTTTTAAAATAAACCAATAAACAAACAATTGATAGGGTTATTCGTCCAAATTTTTGCGAGTAACAACCTTTTCCAAGTTTCTAAAATAAATCAATAAACAAACAATTGATAGATTATTTGTCCAAATTTTTGCGAGTAACAAAATACTAAAAATATATTAATAAACCAACAATTGATTTGTCCGAATGTTTCCAAGTAACAAATTTTTCCAAGTTTTTAAAATAAAACAAAGTCAACTGGATTATAAAGAATTTAAAGCATTTAAATCATTGACAACCAAATATTACAACAAATAATTTTAATTTCCGCGTGTATTCCATAAATTCCAGTGTGTAACTAATGCAAATTTCTACAAATTTAGATATTGCTGTTGATTATTATTATATATTAAAAAATTTTTGCCGATCATCAATTTTGCGGATTTCTTGTCATAACATAGCAATAACGGATTTTTTGGCTGGAACCGTGAATCCACTGTGACGAGGCTTGACTATGTGAAATTGAAATCTATAATTAAAATTTGGGGTGGTATCAAAATCTCAAATTACAAGAGCTTCAAAAAGTTTGGTATGGCAGAGATGGCAAATGTGTAGTCCATTGGTAGTCTATTGGTGATCCCATTGGGTCCGTTAATGTAACTTTTCAACTATATTTAGTATTTTATTAATGGCAATGAACGAATCCAAAGTCCATCAGTTTTTAACGGACCAGTCAATTTGCCAATCCTGTGGTATGGTATGAAACGGAAACATTTAGCAAATAGTCCAAAAAAGAAAATTTTTAATCGAAATTTTTACATGTCAAATTTTTTTGTTGTAATGCATATTATTACATTAATAAAACATGCTTAACGTAATGGATCACATATATATTTACAATACAATGTCAGCATAAATTAGTTTGTGAAAAGTTTAAAAAAGTACACGATCACTCCATAATTTTATATAACACTTAATAAAGTCAACAAAATACAAAATTTTAAGCCTTTTATTGATTCTATTCGTGTGTGACAACATTTTAAATTTAAAAATATTCAAAATAATATCACCCTCATTTTAAATGTCAAAAAGCTTAGTTTAGTAACGCTCGATATCTCTTGTGTGGTTGGACATCTAATTCAAATATAAAATAGTGGCATTATTTTGTTAAATATGTAAATTAAGTAAATTAAGTAAAGTTTAATTAAAAAAAGCAAAAAAAAATTTTTATATATACGAATTTTTTTTTCCTATCTCATCACATAAAATATGTCGATCATCCTACTCAATTATCCCAATCGTAATTTGGTTAGCACTGTTTGTTGTTTATATATATAAGGAGTCCTTCCACAAAAGGTATATATACCTAGTCATATTAACCTTTTTTGAGTAACGCCCCTGCAAAATATGTTTGTTACACGATATATTTTAAAATTTTTTTACTATATATATAAATAAACAGATACGGATTTTTTTCATCAGTTATAGTCCTTATAATATAAATATATTAATATATTATGCAAAGAACTCAATTTTAGTCAGAGGGCATTTAAAGTGCCTTTTTCTGGAAACCGCCCATATACATTGTGTTCCTTAAAAGTGCCATATTAGTATATATTAGAGAAAGAGAAGCACATAAAAGATCTGCGAAATTCTTTTAACCGATTGAATTTTGAGGTCCAATAGGACCATGAATCTCATTGATGTTTATTATTGATCCGTATAATTAACCAAATTAAGGAAAGGCAAAACTAAAAATATAATAAATAAGTAAAGGAGATTGATAAATACAATCGTCGCGCGTATTTGCGATCCTTTTGATTTAAATACGCCTCACCTATATTTCGAAGGTAAAACTTGTTTAATCAACTCTAGAAAACTTTTCACATTTGGGAAAAAAATTTTTTTATTTGAAATTACAAAGAAGCTTTCTACAATAAATAAAATATGCAAAATATGCAAAATAAAAAAATTTCATTTTAATTTATACTATTCATTTTACATCCATTTTCGTATATATTCATCATTTTATAATTGATATAAACAACTATTGGCTCAATAAAGATGAGCCTATAATAATGTATTTCGGAATATATGTTCCACGGATATAAAATTGTATTAGTATATGATCATACATCAGCGCGTAACAGGCGATTTGATTGTACCACCTAAATCATTATTTAAAAAGATAAAACACGAACCATCAAATCAATTCACTCTTTAACACATGGTTAATTAGATTATCATTCAACTGATCTAAATGGTTTTTACCATTTTAGCTGACGATCTGGGTTTGACCGCGGTCATAACTCCAATTAGATCAAAATTTCCAGTGACGTACACTCAATGAACTTTATTTATTTTGAGATAATTAATTTATTAAAAGAATTCTAACCGGAAAACCAAACACGTATCGGTGGAACGGCGCACTTACTATATTAATATGTAATTTTTAAATCGGAGATATTAAAGTAGTTAAATGAAAGAATCCATTCGCCAACCAATTAATCTCTTTATATCATTTGAAGATATAAATTATTATTAGTATAATAGTTTAATCACTACCCAATAATAACAATGGTGATATAATCAGTGCTAGTTGCGTAACTCAATCGAGCGTTTGGTTAAGCCATTTAGTATACGTTAAAATCAAGTTTAGTCATACAATTATTACTAAATTAGGACATTCTGACGTAACATAAACACTTATAAAAGAATCCAATTTCTCCTCCGTTATAAAAAAACAAATATCATACATTCTATCTTATTATTATTAACCATTGTCACATTCTCGATTTTTAATTATAATAATGAAGAAAAATAGCAGCATCATCAATAAAAATAAAAAACAAAGGGGTCCATACTTCAAAGCATGCACAGAATGCAGTAAATCTCACAAAAAATGCTCTGAAGAAAAAACTAGTAGCTGTCGAAATTGTTTGAAAAAAGGCTTGGAATGTTCTAAAAATGTTGTCGTTGTTCCATCAAATAATTATGAGGGGAACAATTACGATAATAACCATGACAGTAGAGGTAAAATTTAAATTTATTTTAAAAAAAGTAATTATGAAAATTTATTCCTTTTACTTTTTTAATGAAAAAAAAAATAGGCGAAAATATCATTCATCAATTTGGGATTGAATTTATCCCAATCCATCAATTTCCTAACATTTCTATCGGCCAATACTACCAAACGTACAATCAACTCATGAATAATAATATTACAATGGCACCATAAACAAAACCGTCACTGCCACCAACCATAACGCTAAGCATTAAGATAAAATTACATCGCGGGGCAAAGCAAATCAATTTTGCATAATAATACATTGTTTTTTCTATATATTATATAGTTTTTCATAATAATAAATCTACTATTTCTACAATTCCAATATAAATTTTATAAAGAAGATATGAAATATCAAAAAAACCTATTTATTTAATTTAAATGTTATAAAAAAAATTTGTAATATTACACGTTGAATTCAGTGTAATCAAGCTTTCGAATTTTATTAAATTAATAAATCAAAATAAACATACTACACCATCCAAGCTTCTTAATGAATTTTTTTCATAATGAAATGAGTTTGTTGTATAAAGCTACACCTATTCAAAATGTCGTTACATTTTTACTTCAAAGCTGAGATTATTTTTTAAATGTCTTAAAAAAGTGATTGAACAGATGTAAAGTCCTTTAATTCATGACCCGCGATATAAGTATATAATGCTACGTTTTTTTGAAGTGTACGGTTATTAGTAACAAACTCAATATATATATATATATGTATGTATGTATGTATATCAAAATGAATATTTTGTTTAATAGTGACGATTTAATTATTTCGTTGATTGATGTATATTTAAATTTGCATAATTGCATAATCGCGTAATTGCATAATTTGCATAATTGCATAATTGTATAATTGTATAATTGCACAATTGTATAATTGCATAATCGCATGATTGTATAATTGCATAGTTAATTGCTTCAAAACTTTAAAATAAAAAATACTGCGCAACTTTATTCCTTCTTGTATCACATAAATCACATACAAGACGCATAGTCCCACAACTTTTACTGGTTTGCAGATCCTTTAACTCCTCCAGAAATGAAATGCAAAGGCCAAAACAAATCATAGAATTAAATCCAAGTCACTTCTCCATTTTTTTCTGTATTTCACAAATGTTTGTAGAATTCGTAAAAATATAAATAAATAGGGTGGCTCCTTTTCATAATGACTCCATAAAATTATAAAAACTCGAATAGTATCAATTCGTTCTCAAATGAAAGAATACCTGGTGTTTTTGGAAATAATATTGTCTATCAGTTGATATAAATAAATCAATGGACAGTTGTGCTTTGGTGGTGTTAAGCATTAAACAAATATGAAGCAAGCAACAATTAATTATCTGACAAATTTTGTCCCAAGATTCTTTAAAATCAATAGCTATAACAATACACGCATAATTTAAGATTTTTTACCACAAAATTTCACATAAAACACAAAATTAGGTTATATATTTTGCTTTATATTACCTTGAATTGCATAAATTATTATTAATCATCACTAGCAATTAATAATACATAATATACAAATAAGGAAATAAGTTATATGATTCTGTACGGTAATTTTAATAAATTCAGTAAAGAGCTTCTTTGGTCAACCGACCCGTTAATTTCAACATGACGTGTCTTCTGAAAATTGGTTTAATAAAAAAAATGGTTATTTTGAAGAAAAAGCTAAACCTAGATGTAGTAAACAGAATATTTAATACGATCAAACTTTTCGGTAGAATTTCATTCCTTCTATATAATATCCATTGAACTAAAAATATATTACATGTAACATAAATTTGAAATGAAACAAAATCTTTTTTCCAATTTAGTATTTGCTTTGAATTGACGGGCAAGTTTGCATCATTTTAGTAATTGTTACGTTGACATGATATTTTAGCTTCTCTACTGCGTATTTGCCATGACTACAGTGAAGAGTGCATGAAACCGTCATAGGTCATCTACAAATAGCCCACATGATATGTGAATTCCATTGAAGTTATATTTACTTGCCAGCTGGCATTTGAAAAATAAATGAAAAATAGAAGTCTTTCTGATCTGCATAATTATATATTAATATTGTAGGTAGCAGAGCTTTTTGATGAGATGACTACACTTATAGGACTTGGGTCTTGGTATGTAAATACATTATTATAGTTGTCACAATTCAGATAAATTCTAAACATCACTCCATTGGCAATATAATGTTGATTTGATAACATGGCATAATGATGCAAAATCAAATATGACTAATTTAAAGCTCACTGTAACCAAAGTATCTGTGTACACTTCATAAGTAATATCCCTTGCATAGAGTTTTTACTAATAAAATATTATAGTGCATGGGAAAAAATATCTGATGCCATTCAAAATATCCACATAGAGGAACTTGGATATGATCATCCATTATGTTTTGGAATACTGTATATCAATTCAGAACCTTTAAACTGCATGACTGAAGGAGATCATGATGTTTTTCAGGAATGCATCAAAAAATTTGCCATTGAGGAGATTCCGAGAATAAAAAGTATCTATAACAATTTTGTCAGTTGGCTCTTCAATTAATTGCAACTAATTGCAGCATATGAAAATTGAATTACAGCTAATTGCAGTTCCCATCTTTTTAACAACAGGAAGCAGAATGTCACTGGAGAAATATACATTACATATTGTACCTACCAATCAGTCACAAGGTATAGGATTGCCAAAAATAATTCACATAATAATCATTCACATCTGTAATATAAAAACTGATCAACAACAAGTAATAAATAACAACTGGAATAACTTTATATTACAAAAGGAGGTTTAGTTTACAAATTTTACAAATGTTGGATGAAATAAGAATTGATATAGGTATATAATAAACGAAAATCAATGTTAATTCATTGTATTAGATGTTATGCAATCCCAACGAAATAATAAAATTTATTATTTATTATTTTTATAATAAATAACTTTTTCATCACAATCTAGTTCATTTAAAGTAAATAATGATGGCAATGTTTGGATGTTAAAGGAATTTGAAACTAATGCTAACAATTTAATAATACCAGGGTTTATAATAATTAATTTATGTCCAAGTAAAAGATAAAAAACCAACTCTGCCAATACTACATTCGAACCATCATGACAACTATGAATATAACAGTAAAATTATTTATAAATGTAGTTATTTAGTGTTCATACATAATGATGATACTATGTTAGATGAATGATTTTTTGTTTGACTGATTATTGCTGGATGCTGAGGAATGCCGACCCAGGTTGTCGATGAATCTGCCTAATGGGAGTATTTGCTTGAGCCTGTAAATAGAATTTTTTGAACATTCGTCACTATGGCTATTCGAATCATTTAAAGTTGGATTTTACTGCAGTGCGGAGCGTCAGTGTTTGACTAGGAAAATATCGAAATAGTGATGAGTAGAGGAGGGTAGATTAGCGTTTGTGAAGTTTTTATGGAAGATTAATGAGTTGATGTGTGTGGAATGCTTACATATAATATATGATATGTAGACCAGTTAGAAATCAATTTGGTGTTTTAGGAATCCAGGTTGCTAGTGTGAATGTATATTTGAATGTTCTTGTGAGAGATGCGTGTGGCATACCCTGTCATTTCCATCGGAGACCCCGCTGACACCAAAACATTATAATAGTAATAGAAAACAAATGCAGCATTAACTTATAAATGTCATTAAAATAAGCGAATTATTGGAAAATGTACAATGAAGAATGTCATATACGCCATTTCGCATCAATTACCACCTTCCAACCTTTTCAATCTTTTAATTCTAACATAATTACTAAAATAGGTTTGGAACCGGTTCGACGCAATTGAGCCAAAACTGGTTAAACCGGTTCAAATTTTTCATATATATATATATAGTAATAAAACCGGTCGGACCGGTTTGATATTGTATTCTTTTCACCGGCAGATTGATATTATGGAAAATTTTTTAAAAATGGTGAATAAAATTTTTATCTCAACTCTCACAAAAACTCTTGCAATTATCCCCAGATTTGGTTGTTTTTAAAAAAATTTTTCGCCAAAAGATCTTTGATTTTTGTTTTAGCAAATAATTGATTGAACCAAGTTTTGTACGTATAAATAACTGTTTTTGGAAAATAAAGAACTTATACAGTCATCTGTGGAAAATTGCATTTAAAATTCGTTATAATCTCATTGCAAAAAAAATCGTAATGCGAATTTAACTATAATTAGTTGAAACAAGATTTATTGAAACGAGCTTTGATTGTGCACACTATTGTTATATTATATTCATGAGAATAGTGCAAGTAGGTGGTTCCATTGTAATAAAATTGCGTTTGCGTGTGAATTATATAATTCCTATAGTTGTAAAATAACTTTTTCTTGAATAAACAAGTTTCGGCTTGGGAAACAAATAATTCTATAACAATAAACAAATAACCCAAATTGGATTATAAATTTACTAATTGAAATCGGTTTTATTATTCAGTTTAAACCGGTTCGGAGTTTGAAAAAGCGATCAAAATCATTATACTCTAGAGGTTAAAAATAAAAAATATAATCAGTAGTATTCTTGATAATAGTTAATAGTTAAACCCTGGGTGGTACGGGTATAAGTTCAATTTTACGAAGTAAAATTAAGCTTAAACAGGGTTTGTCCCCTACCATTTATGTGTAACTTTTTCCACTAACAATAAACTATTACCTCACATATTCTAAATTTACGAAATAACAATGTAAATTTTAATATTTTAAATGGGAGATTTTTTAATTTGTAATATATATATATTTATATTTATTATAGGAACTTAAGTTGAACATAACTTTACATCATTCTATTGCTGGGCTTAATTGTTATAAATTGCAAAATGAAAAACAAAAGATTACTGTAGCTAACTCACCCTTCCAGACATTTCGGATAATGATTCAAAATCAGTAAATGTTATAAGTGAAACCAACCAGTTAATACTGAAACAGATATAATTATCAAGATGCAATTTACGGTGATACTACGTTGATGATTCTAGTATTCGTAGTGATGCTTTGGTTATCCAGATAAAAGCATTGATTCACATTACCATTTAAAGATCAAACAATTATAATGAAATTGAAGGACATAAATTTAAATTTATTGTTATTACTATTAATATTCAGAAATAAATATTGCTATTAAATAATCATTATTCAAACAATTGTAATTTTAATATTTGTTTGTATTGTATAATTTATAATGTTTTGCATTTGACTATCGTAAAACTCAACCGAGTTTGAATACAATCTATCTACTATTGTATTAGTATTTGTTCTATTATTTTTCACTATACGTTGTGTTATGTTGGCGAGCATCAAACATTCGATAATAATCCAATAATATGATGGAAGAAACAATGATTAGTAGAATGAGACATAAAAAATAAAGTTATCCAACTTTCGAAGCGATGAGAGAGTCAAGAAAGTGTTAAGTTTCTCATTATCTATTGTGTGGAGGTAAGCCATTCAGAAAATCTGACGTCATTATTGATCACATGATAGCGTCATCGGTCCACACTATTCACTTTTCCATTTATCTTTTCCCTACCACGGTCAGAACTAATATAATATATAGGGATAGATATTAGGAGCATAGTAATAGCATTTACTACAGGCCTTTCATTCAGCTTCGTACTTTGTTAAAAAGGTTGTAGGGGTTAACTCTAAAGTACGCAAATCAGAACAGTTGGCAGTTCCCATATTCTACAGCATAAAAGTAAAAATTATCGGGTTTAATATTTTTAGCGTTCTGATAATTATTATAATAGATTTGAGCATTAATACGTTAATTGTGTTTTCTTCTTCCTCCCTTCGCTTTCTTGTTCTCACCTTTGTCGATAATCAACATCCCTTATGTTTAATACTTCAAGATTTTGAGAAATATAATTTTCTTCATATTAGCATTGTAAAATTATTGAAAACAATAAAAATAACCAGTTTGCTGTTATTATCATCATTATAAAATTAAATAGTTATGAAAATTAAGTTTTTTTAAAAAATAATTTTATGAAAATGAAAAGGTTATCTGAAATTAAGGAACTGGATTTTTTTTTAAAAAAAAAAAATTTTATAAATAGTTTTTTTATTGACTATTTTCAATGTGTGTCTAATAATCAGATAAATTTAATAAGGTTGATATTTAAAATATCAATAATAATAATAATCTAAATAATTAATTACCATCAACGTTTTTGCCCATCATGCGTCTCTAACTTCCCATTTAATAGATTTAAAGAAAGGCAATAGAGCATCATTGGATTGGGTAATTTAAATCGTTTTTGGTGTATCAAATGTCAATCTGGCCATTGTCATCTTCACTGTTGGTTTAGTAGTGTGACAGGTACCAATGGAGCTTCTTTATATCTTTTTCAATATTCAAAAAAGTGGTAAATGTTGCTAATTCATTAACTTTATACACACAACCCAACCATATTCTAAACTTACCGATAGGTTACTTGGGTAAGAGCTGATATGGTGAGTAAGGAGAGATAATTTTTATTCTTGTAGTAACTATTTGTTCTTTTAAATTGGCATAGCTTTCTGCAAAAACATACATTCAGAAATTATACACACGCTCATCACGAGATGATTCATCCGTAAAGAAATAAATTAACAAGTTTGACATGTTAAGTAAAAAGGTATTCCATCGGCACTCGAGATGTGTAATCCTAGTGTCAACAAGACAGAAATGCATTCTATACACAAGCAGGCCCGTAGTTTCCATGTCGCTTGATTCTTTTCCTACAATTCATTCAACTTGAACCACTCCATTTGTCAAGGAAATCGAGGCTTTGGTCGTATTATAATTTTTTTCTTGTCAAGGTGACCCTATTTTCCACGTGGTATATAAATGAAGCACTGAGATCTTGGTTTCTCTGCAATATCATCTCTCTTTGTGACAGTTAGTGAAGCTCTAATATGTTAAAAATAAAGTAGAAAATCAATATAATTTATCTTGTTACTTCCCGTGACATATTGTACACAATGACAACAATGACAGATAATTAATTTACCTCAATTATTGTTTGTTATACTTCCATTCTTAATAACAAAGATATGCCGATCATTTGCTTATGAAATTGTTGCAAACTTTATGTAATCTATGTGATTTACTTAATAAAACAATGACAAACAATAACAGTAACACATATTCATTGTTTGTCATTAAAAAAAAAAAGACTGTCAACTTTGCATCGACCGACATTTACACCCCACCACATGGTAGACATGTGTTTCACCTAAAATAAAAATTATATATACATTAAATATAGTAAGAACATGCATAAAAGAATGTAGGTAAAAAAACATGCATCTAAGAATATGCATAAATGTAGATAAAAAAATTTATATAAACGTATGTATAAAAAAATTTAAATTTAAATATAAATACTTTCTTTTTTAAAAATATATTATTTAATAATTACTATTATTTTTTTCCTCTTTTGGATGACATCTCCCACGATGTTTTTATTGATATTTGTGATTTTAAGGTTCCTGTTATTAACGGCTTTTTGATGATTAAAAAGTTAACCTTATAAAAAGTTAATTTATATTATTATTATACAATATAAATATAAAATTTTTTTACCTTGTCACAATTGGTTATTTTGCGGGCATGATATACGTTCAAATTTTACATTTATTATTATTATCATGTCATACCAGCAAGATTTTTGATAATATTTGGACATGACTCGCATGGATTCATGAATGAAGGTGGCAGAACTTCAAAAAAGGCCAATACATAATATTAATTTTTTTAAGATGATGTTGTTGGATTGTAGTAGTAGTTGTTGTTGTTGTAGTTGTAGTTGCAGTTGTAGTAGTAGTAATTGTTGTTGTTGTTGTTGTTGTTGTTGTTGTTGTTGTTGTTGTTGTTGTTGTTGTTGTTGTTATTGCTGCTGCTGTTGCGAGTGATGGTGTTGCTTTTGTTGCTAATTCATAAATGACTTTGAATCAAGTTCAATAATATTATTACACGTTCGTTCAGTTAGATCATAAAGTTTTCGACGATGAGTATCTAAATTGCCCTTCATATTCATATGTATTAAAAAACAAAATAAATATTTATATGCGTGTATATATATATTTCTTGATATAATATATAAAAAACGTATATGTATGTGTTGCGCACGTGCGCACATATATACGTATTTCAAAAGATTTTTTTTTTTTTTGAAAATGTGATTTACCAATTTTAATTTCCATCGACCAAAAAACTTTAACCAGCCAGGATGGAATTATATGTAACATCAGAAGTTATGTAAGTTTCAAGCTTAAAGAAAGTAATTTGGGCTCCTCTGGGAATAAATTAGCTATAAAGCAAAGATTAGATCGAATCATTAATGAATAGATTACTTTTACTAAATGATAATGATCCAAAAAATTTATTATATATGCAAAACTGATACCTGGATATGTGATTAAAAATTAAGCAAGCTTGGAGGGAAGGATTAATTTAAATGGAATTAAAAGGTCGAAAGAAATGTTCCTGGCTCGCAATATGGCAAAAATAAAAACTGTCAGCTGAAGATATTAATATGTCAAAAAATATTCGAATGCATTCTGAATCAATGAAATAGAACTTGATAATGAATAACCCTCCTCTCTCAAAATAAATAAACGACGGATATCTAGATTTAGTCATAACAAAAACAAGCGTTGGAGTTGCTCTAATTATTTTTCCTATTAATAAATGCAATAAATACAATTATTTGACGAAAATATATATGTGTGTATTATGTGTGTTTTATTCCCCCCAAAAAACAAAGTTTTTGTTTATTATATTAGTAGTATTTTAGTATTTTTGGTAATAAATGTTTCACATAATTTTAATATGAAAATTTCAAAATGGAATATACACAAAGGATAACATAATATGAACGGGCGAAATTGAATTTTCTACCTATTTTATTTTAGACAGAATTGATATCATCAATTAATACAAATATATCTTGAAAAAAATCGCCTTCTCCGTGAGTGGTTGGAATCAGGTTTTCGGCATGTTTCCGATTTTTTTCAAACTATAAAAAAATATGTAACAAATAAGTATTGGTGAATGATTTTTTATGGTGGAAAATTGATAATTTTAAATAAGCCAATAAGACGTTTAGATTCTATTTTTGGAGCTTTTCATCAACTACATATATACTTTTAACAATGATTACCATTATATAATTAACCAAATTGGGAAAAATAATATATTTATGGTGAATCTTGTGCGAGGTATATATTCTTATAAATTTGGTTACCCCGTTCTCCTTTTCCAGGCCCAATTTTTCCACCAATTATATCATTGTATTATCAGATTCAAAATAAAAAAAACTCGTATATATATATTTCAAAACAATGCAGTATTAGCAGCGGACTTTTTATTCCCGAAAGACTTATATATTACGTGTAACGTGTAAATAATAGCAAGTTCGTAACTTTAAATTGTTTTGAAATTAATATTAATACACAATGTTCAACGAATGTTTTTTTAATAAACAATGTTTATAATCAATAAAATAATAGAATTAAATTATATATTAAACGCACAAAATAAATAAAATGAGATTGAGATTTACTACTAATATTCGTACACTGCATACAACCATTTTTGGAGGATAAAGCTTGTATCATAATCCATAAATATAAAGCAACTTAAACTCTTTCAAATATTTTCCATATCTGAAACTAATGATTTTGTTACTTCAAATTGTTTATATGGATTCTTTTTTCTCAAGAAAATTTTTTTTTATTTATTTGTTTTATAGAATTGCAACTTGAAGCCTTTTACAACAAACAAAGTCATATATTTATAATGTAAAGATATCATTTCAATCTATTTCGTGTAAACTTTTAAATAATTCAATTTTATATAACTATATTAGTAGGTATTCAAATACAGTTTATGACAAGACTAACATATAGTGATATTATATAACATGTAGATATGTGACGACAATTAATTGTACTATCACTATATAAAGAAGTCTTTCTAGTCCGAACGCCAGCTGTAGATAGCGAACCCCGCGATACAGGCATGTGATTTATTTACATTATATGTTCTATAAATTAAAATCTTAAAGCTTATTGTGCGCAGTCATACATTGTTGACTTTACACATGTAACAAGATCTACTGTGATGACAACAGCTTTGACTTCACCGAAAAAAATGGTGTATTTGTGATTTTTGTCGATGATTCAATTCAAAAAAGATATAATGAATGAAGCAAAACCGTCAAATCAATTCAGAGTAAAATTGCGCCTTAACGCTTGTTTGTTTGGCTGATGTTATTCCAACTGACCAGGCTACACGGAGAGAAAATGATAGTGATTACCACCATTTGACTGACGATCTGGCCCAAATTTCTTTCGTAACGAGCGGCCAAACCAATTATGTGTTAACTAATAATTAGAGTTGCTCGCAAATGGAAGTACACATTCAATAAAGCTTTATTTATTTGTTAGATAAATTACTTACCTAATCAAGTATGATATTTCCAAAAAACACGTCAAATATAGTTAGAATATATAACAATGTACAGAATTAAATTCACACCAAATACCCATGCCGCGCAAACCACCTCAAAAACAAAGTTTTTAGTGGCCAAAGAATTTTATTTGCTAATCAATCAGTCTTTATTTTATCTTATTTAGCTTGATTAAGATATATATAATATAATTATTGCCAAATCAATAACAAATGGTAACAATGTGATGTAATAGTCGCCTTGAGTTCTTATTGAAAACATTATTTTAGATTTTCAACCAAATAGTAAGCAATATTTATATAAAAAAACCACTTTTCTCACAAAAAAAAAACAAATATTTTTCAAAAATTTACATTCTTTATCTTATTGTTATTAATTATAGCCGCATTTTTAATTTTTAATTATGAAAAACAACAGAATTAAACAAATTAAAAAGCCAAGGGGGCCATATAACGTTGCTTGTACAAATTGCAGAATATCGCATAAAAAGTGTTCTGAAGGAAGAAATACCAGCTGCAGAAATTGCTTGAAAAGGGGTCGGAGATGTTCTAAAGATGTTCAATCAAATTATGGTAAGTGGGATAACAACCATAACAGTAGAGGCAATTTTAAATTGATTTTTTAAATTTTTAAAAAAGTAATTATATGAAATTTTTTTTTCCTTTTCAATGAAAAGACCTAGGCCAATTCAGTTCGACATCAAATCTTGTCGAGTTTATTCCGACCCATAAATTTCCTAATATCCGTATCGACTATTACTACCAACAGTCCAGTCAACTTATGAATAATAACGTTGTCTACTTTATCAATCATGATGACAATATCGACGAAGGCGACGACGCTACTACCCATAATGATCAGTATTAATGGTTTAACTAATTGATCTTCTAATTAATGTAGTTTTTTTATACTGTCTTTCTATTAACTTCAATTTTAGTAAAGCTTTAATTTCTATTAATTTTTAAAATTGTTACA
>CAUDNR010000014.1:54384-88449 GCA_958430865.1 Entrophospora sp. SA101 | reverse complement strand
TTCAAATAATGAATATTCAAATAGAAGAAAAGAAGAAGATGGTGAACGTTCAACTTGTAATAGATACAATACTGATTATACATGGTGCAGATAATGTGGTCCACGACTATTAACTCAAGAATGGACTACAGTCAAAGTTCGTTAAATTCATAATTCCGGCACAGCAAATTTTATCGAATTATTCCATGAGAATATATATTTCTATAAAAGGATAAGATTTTCAGAAAAAAATGAACGAGATACTCATATATGAATTTAAAGAGCGAAATTTCATACATGGTGACATATACAAAAGGTCAGAGATTTATGAATTTATCAAATTATTATCGAGATTTGGTTATTACTATTATCGAATAAAATTTTAATATAAGTGGCACTGGTTCCTGAAAAATTATAATTTAAGGAATTATGAATTTATCGCATATGAATTTAACGAGCTTTGACTATAGTGGTAATGGTGCATTAGATGAAATAATTAAAAGTTCACAACTTAAAACAATATACTATGATAATTGGAGTTATCTTCAATGGTTCCTTACGAAGATTTGAAAGTACTTGAAAAGATAGGCGAAGGCGGATTTGCAACCATATACAAAGCTACTTTGATAAATGGTGATAAATCTGTGGACAAGGAAAATAATAAAATAAATTGTAAAGAGAGAGTTGTCACATTAAAAAATTACATAATTCTCAAATATTTCAGATGAATTTTTAAACGAGGTAAATAAGTTTATTAGTATTTTTTCCAGTTTTTTTATAAATATAATTACTGAAATTAAATATCTATAACTATGTATTTTTAGTTCAAAAATTATGTTAAATTTCATCTATCTCATATAATTCCTAATTCTTATTTTGGATTGACACAAGACCCAATTATAAAAGAATATATTTGTAATCAGATATATATGGAAGACGGAAGTCTTCAAAATTATTTATCAAAAGAATTTAAAAGCTTGAGATAGGATAAAATAGATTTTATTACTTATATTATTGATGGTTTATGGGAAATCCGTAATGAAGAAATCTCCAAATGAAAATAATAGAGTACTGTTATATATAACGCCCGAAGTCATAGAGGTAAACCATACTCGATATATACAGTTTTGGTGTATTGATGTCAGTAATAGTAATATCAACTGACCAACAACCATTCAGCAATTTATTACATGGTACAAGTCTTGCGATAAAGATATGCAAGGGAATAATACCAGATTTCTCAATAACACCCCAAAACTTTATATTCATTTAGCATATAAATGCATGGATGCTGATCCATATAAACATCCCAATGCCAGTGAAATTAGAAAAAAAAATCTTGATTTTTGGTATGCATCATTAAGGGATGAGCAATGATGATAAATCCCAAGAGTAAATTAATGAGATGAAGTCAATGAAGAAAATATTTGATTTATCAACAATTACAGCAACTTTACATCGTGATGCAGATTATTAAAATCAACAGATCTCCTCAACCTGTAAATTCCAATAAAGTTACAATTATTAATAATAACAATAACGGTGATTATTAACATATTGGTTTATTATACATATTAATTATTGAAATTAATGCATAATTCTAGATTCTCAACAATTCGATTTAGATGCATTTGATCAATTTGCCCAATTAAAATTACATGTTTGATATTGTAATTGGTTTTATTTTATTTGCCTAACACAGTTTTACATACATTATCAGCAGTAAATGTAATTGAAAATTTTTAAAACATTTAAATCGCCAATTATTGTATTAGAGAGAGATAAGGTTTGAAAAAAAACGTACTTTTAAAAATCCGGATTTCCCCTTAACCTCTGGAAAAAGAAAGATTGCCAAATATTTTTCCCTTTTTTTTAGAATATTCCACCTGCATGCATGCCAATTGATGAATGAGAAAGATGATCGACATATGCGAAGGAAAATTGTCACAAAAATAACCAATCGGGCACCTTTGCATGAAAATTGTTGTTTCTACACTTTTGTCATAACTTTTTTTGTTGTGCGTGCATATAGGAAAAAGTCAAGTATTATCGGTATATGGTTTTTTTCTTTGATTTTATTGAAAATTTTTTTTTAGTGTTTCCGCAGCAAGTTCATTCATTCATAGACGGATTGTTGTATATTATGTATCTTAAAATAAAATTACAGACCAATTTTTCAGATAATGTCGTCATTTCAATTTTTTTGTTAAAGAACAACAACCAAGATCATAAGTTGCATTTTTAAAATAAAAACATGTATTTGCCCAATTTCAAAAAAGACTGCTAAATAAATTGAAATTAAAAATATATAGTAATGAGGAACAAGATGATGCATCTCTGGGATGATAGCAAATGGACCAGGTGAGTAATTATCTAGTTTTAATGTAACAGTGACTTTCTTTCTAGAATATCTGGTTCATGAGGAATTTCCACGCGAAAATCCTCACAAAAATGTAAGACTGACCTTATCTAAAGCACAAAAAATCATCAAGGCTTTAATGCTGATAATACTTCTTTAAACGTCGATGCAAATAATGATGATTCTTGGACGAAACAATTCATCAAAAAATAAATTATGATATTTTTGATAATGATTTTAACTCAGTTTACATTCACTATTTGACAAAATGCAAGTTCATCAAGTTCTAATTCTCTATATTTTCTTTATTACACAAATTCCATGGAAAAAATTATTGCATTATTTCGTTGTTTGGCGCAGCAATAGAATTATATCACAAGCTCACCAAAAAACAATCATGCCACGCTTCAAATAATTCACATTGGTTAAATAATAGTGGTTAAATTCAAGTTAAACATAGCTGTTTGTCACTTTTTGACCTGTTATAGTTTATTAACGTGATATTCATCTTATAATCAATAAAATAATATCATGGAATGTAAATTAATTCCTCTCTGCTATTGTATGTAACAGTTACTTATTTCATAACTATTATTATCAAGTTTTTTCTGGATATAAATAAATATGGTAAAAACAATAAAAGTTGGTGGCCACAATTGTGGTTCTTAAAGAGAATGAATATGGATGATAAAATGGGATTTATTTGTTCCTTACATTTAATAATATTATAAATTTTTTCTAAAAGTGATTCTTTGCATATTTAAATGTATGATTTTTATGCCTATAATTCATTAAGTAAGCAAAAAACTGGCGGTTCAATCATGTCTTCGTAAGCTAATATAAATCGGTTTGCAAAGTTGATATAAAAAATTTTTTTTAAATTAAATGACGGATCACGAATCAAGTTTTTATCTAGTTATTCTTAATAATCAATCTAAAATGGACCTTTTGATGAAAATTTTTTCTTGAACGAGTTTTTTCTGTTCTTAATATCCATTCCATTTCACCTTATCATTATGCAGTTCTATGCATCCTGAAAATAATACTTTGCGAATCGCTACATTTTAAAAAAGCACTCGTGATTTTAATAAGCTGCATAGGTGGTTACGAAGAGATGAAAATAAAAGATGCGTGAAAGAAGTGTTATACCCATTTTGTGTTAATATTGCAGTGATCCGCGAGCTGATGACGATGGGCGAAACTATTTTTAAGATCTATAGTGGTTTCTCCCCCCACAATTGGTGAAGAAATTCCAAAACTGGAATTCCAATACGACTAATTATATGTTCTATTAACGATATTTATTCATAATGATTGTCTACGAAAATATAAAAGGTTTAAATCTTGTATAATCAAATCAAGGTTCATACAAAAAGAAGCAAAGAAAGAATTGGAACCAGAATTCCATCAAAGTTAGATTAGAAACTGATAACTTTTAATGAATTACAAAGAAAATCATGTAGCTGGTTGATATAAAAACAAAATAATTAAATCCAATTATATTATTATCATTTGACACCATATACCGGATCTTGTGAAAGAATATGGATTATTTACTAAAAAAAAGAGATGTTTTAATTGCTAGACGCGTCGAAAATACATGTAGTAATAGCATCATTTTTTTAGATGCTTTAGAATCATGAAATTCCGCATGTGTAATATCCAAAACCATAGCCTTCATTTGACATGATTTAACAAATTTTATTGAATTCATTAAGTTTCATATGCACAACTAAACTATAAAATGACATTTTTTATTTATGTAGATACTTTCTTTCAGATACTGTAATTATCACGTTTCAAACTGTATGATGAAAAATAATATGAAATAGGAGAAGAAGATGACGATGATATAAAAGTGACGGAAGAAAAATAACAATGATATCAATAGTAACTAGGCGTATTTAGAACCAACCATATGTTTCTAATCATTGAAAAAACAACAATAGACTTGTATCATCTAAATGACGTTTATCTGACGAGAAGATATACTTCTTGATAGCTGTGATGGGAAGATTATCTATTACAAATTTGTTTTATTATTTTTCATATATATTATTTTCTAATTTAGTCCACTTACATAATAAAAATTACTTTTATGACCAGTATTAATAATTTTAATATTTCATAGTGTATAATAATAAAATTTGATCACGCCACATATACTTACGATTTGAAATTTTATTAATAAAATCAGCTATATAACCCTCTTGTGTTCATCAAAAATTAAGGTTATTAATAAAGATCTTGGGGTCAAGTTTATCTACCAAACTACCATATTTGGAAATTAATTATCTCTTTTTTGGTCATTCATTACGCCTGAAGATTTCCTGTCCACACCTTTTCCTTTTTGTGCAAAATTTAATGTTTTTTTGGGTTTTTTCCCGCTAAACAACATCCACATAAATGGAAGCTTACAATAGTCAAACATTCATCAAGTTTGTAAAGGTGTAATAATATATGTTGGATAAAAATTTTAATTTTGAAGTAAAAAGTAATAATGTTTTGAATAACTACAACTTTATATGGAAAACCTCTCTATCAATATGAGAGAACTATAATGTCACCGTTTATTTTGGATTAATAATTGTTAAATGATGTTAAAATCCGCAGATAATTCCATATTTGGATAAGATACGATCGTAATAGTTGAATTTGGGACCATTATTGTAACCGGAAATTTGTTTTCATGTGAAAAATTAGCCAATTTAAAGGAATTTCAAATAGTCCATAGATTTCAATATTTACCAAAAATTTTTATTGATAACTGAAATAACGGCTAACTGCCGTGCGAGCATCATTTTCCACATTTAATTATAGATTTAAAAACATGTAATTTCTTATTGATACCAATTTTGGGAATAACGGCCAACTGCCGTGCGAGCACCACCTTCCATATTTAATTATAGATTTTAAAAACATAATTTTTATTGATATCCAATTTTGGAATAACGACCTTCCATATTTAAGCAGTAAATTTAAAAAAAATCATAATTTATTAATATCAATTTTGGAATTTTGAAATGACGGCCAACTGCCGTGCGAGTACTACATACAAATAATAAATTTCCCAATGTTTTACGAACAATAATCATTATAAATCAATAATAGTAAATTATTAATAAAAAAATTGTAAACATACATATTTGAAAAAGTAAACGATCTCAAAAATTGTTCTAATCAATTAATCGTTTATTTTGCAAAGTTTAATCACATAAAAGTGATTTATATATTTTAAAAATTTTTGCAAGCTAAAAATTTATCAACAATCAATTCAATTGTCCGTGTTTTGATTTTTGTTGAAGGCTACGTTTGATGTAACTATCACTGGTTAATATTGTTGCCTTTTTGTCTTATTCTGTGCGTAATTTTATTTTATAATAATGAATTTTTTTGTAAAAGTAAAATCAGGTTTTCTATCGAATTGGCATCATTCATTTAATGATTCTTAATTAGTATTTATTATCACATACATCTAATTTGTTAATCTAGTTTAATCTAATTAATCTAGTTAAACTGATAAAAGCTTTTTTCCTTATTGTAAAGATATCTAGAACATCTTCAAAGTTTTAGATCCATCTTCATCTTACAATTTCGTGAAACTTCATCATGTATTTAAACTCCTCGAATCTCTTTGGAGTTGAGAGTAATTGTTGATTTTCAATGTCTTAATAATCAAACAATTAACATAACGATGAATTTTATATCACCTGTACACGAATAATTCGTGTCACTTTATTATACCATAATCGGTGTGAATGGAAGGACTATATCTATACGTCTGTCGTACGACAGATTAGTTAGAGTCATCCATTTTTATTTCTTATTATAAAAATAAATGTCTGAGACAAACAATTTTGTTTTAACTGTTCGATCTGGAGGCCAAACAGGCGCTGATAGAGCAGCTTTAGATGCTGCTCTACATTACAATTCCACTAAAAACTTATCTAACGGCGAGAAAAAATATCTCATCGTTAATGTTACTGGTTGGTGTCCGAAAGGAAGATTAGCAGAGGATGGTACCATCTCACCGCGATACCCGCTAAATGAAACACCTAGTTCATCGTATGCTGAACGAACAGAATGGAACATTCGTGATGGAGACGCTACATTGGTTCTATTATTATCTGCCACTACACCGCCTGATTTTGGAACGGGTTTTACTATTGAGAAAGCGAATGAATTTAAAAAGCCTTCAAGAATCATTTTTCTTGATGACGATATCATGCATAACGCTCGTCAGGTTATTAATTGGATGAATGTCAACCAAGTCAATGCGCTGAATGTAGCAGGTCCTAGAGAAAGTAATTGTCCTGGAATTTACAACAAAGCATATAAATTTATGATTGCCTTGTTAGATGAAATAAATAAGAGCGGCAAGGTAAGCAAGGTAGGAGGCGAACCACCTTTAATAGACTAAGAGTGAAATAGAATATTCATTATGTGTTTTATTTCTTATTTTTTGTAAGTTTTTATCTTTGAAAAGATGTATGTTTAAATACTTTATTTAAATACTTATTTATTTATTTAAGTTTAAGTTTAAAATAATTTAATAATTAGTTAATTAGTTAAGTTTAAAATAGATATAAATAAAGACAGATGTTTTAATTTATTGAGTTGATTTTATAGTTTAACTTAAATAAATAAAATTTTTTATCAATGAATAACTAAATTAGTTATCTTCATCTTCGACTAAATATAATTAATTAATTTAATAAATTCAATGAATTACATTTTTATGTTTAACGAATATAATAAATTTTAACACTTACATGTGTAATCATTAGAGTCCGGAATCACGAGTTCAAGTTGTTTAGATTCTGGTTAATAATTAAAACCAAAATTTTTATAAAACTTTTTTATTTTCATGTTCAGAAAAAAACAATGTAATTACCTTCGGGGGTATAATTAACAGGGTTAGGAAGATTTCCATAATCCAAAAGTCTACTTGTATAAATAGCTTGGGTATGCGTGGCATAACTTAGTCTGGTAGATTTGTTTGGTTTGTAACCCGAAGACTCAGTAGATTTTTCAATTGCTTCGATTTGTTGATAAATTTTTGCCTCCTTATTTTTAACGTGCACATCTTTATAATATTGAGTCAAAATATCAGTCAATTCTTTAGCGGATACCCGATTGTTAGGTTCTGCATCTAAGCAACTATTCACCAAATCCAAGAGCAGCTGAGGAACTCGATTTTTGATTTTAGGACGAAGGCCCTGACAAATGAGTATTGCGAGATGTTCATTATGTGGAATATCATGATAGGGCGGATAGCCTGTAAATACCTCCACCATGATAATTCCAAATGAATACACATCAGATGCACTGACATATTCACCCCCTCTCAAAACCTCTGGTGCAACATATGGAAGGACACCATAAACTTTTTTTGATTCGTTGCTTTGAGAAACTGGTTTGCACAAACCGAAATCTGTAATAAATGAAGAAAATCTATCACCCATGACTATATTACCAACATGAAAATCTTTGTGTAACAATCCTTCTTTGTGAATATCAGCAAGGCCTTTGGCTATAAATAATAAGCTATTTAACTTGTTGTCCCAACTTAATTCATCGTAGTTTTTGTCTAGATTTTGTCTAAGGCTTCCTTTCACTGCATATTTCAAGATAATCATATAATCTTCTTTACTTGGATCTTTGGTAATGCCATAGACCGGAATTGCGTTCCCATTTTTTCTGAATTTAAGTTGGTTTCTTATCTGAAAAAAAAAGCAAGTAGTATATATAAAACCCGAAAAATATATATAAATTATGCATTTGAGTCATTGTCGTTACCTCTTCAAAAAATTCGCTCGTCATATTCGCGGAATCGTTGAATCTTTTTAAACAAACAAATCCATTGCCTTTCCATGAATCTACACCACTTCTTCTCCATTCTTGGTCTGTACTGGACCACCACTTGATATATCCATCAGCCCAAGTAGCCTTGAATACTGTGCTAAAACCCCCTTTGGCAATATACTCTATCTTTTCAAATTTGTCATAATCAACCCATTCAATAAGTTCATACATGTCATTTGCTTTAAGTTGCATTTCCTGGATAAATTTGTCAATTTCTTTATTACCACTTGTCCAGCTGCCAAATTTACTTTTAAATCTTTCGGCATTACAAGATTTGCACCACTTAATTCCTGTATTTGGTTGTTGGCAATCTTCACATCTTCCATACTCTTCGAGACAATGCTCCAATTCTTCAAAAGATCTTACCTCATTGGGATTACTATTTAATTGAACATCTTTAGTAGAGCTTGATGAACCTTTTTGTTTGTCACTCATTTTTCAATCTATACAAAAAAAAATAACATTTTCATCAAGAAAGTTTTAGCCTATAAAATTTAATGATAAACTCCTTATCTTAAATTATATAACGACAATGGCTACCAAAAGGCATTAATGATTAGATACTTTACCAATAAAATTGCACAAGTTATGAAATGCGCAAGTAATTTAGGTCGATAATTTTATATTGATGAATCACTATATGATGCTTACGTCAATCTCTTATACAATAGCAATTTACGTGTAGTCATACGAGTGATCCTTGAGTCTCCGGATTATATGTACAATGGCTAATAATAAATATTCAAAAACGTTATCCAATTCAAAAATTTGCTATATCCGCGTGTTTCAAAATAACATTAAAAAAAAGCAAAACTTCTTTACCTTTTTCTGGAAAACGTCTTTCAATACAGATATTTATGCAAAAATTATTAAAAATGAACTTTTTTATTATATTTTTTAAATATCAGGAAATTTAACCTTCATCCAACCAAAGAAAAAGTGGTTAGGAAATTTTTATTTTGTTTTTGTGTAAATTTTTTGATCTGTACATTTGGAAATTTGTCCCCAAAATTACTAAATTACTTCTAATTTCAAATTAATGACACACTGAACTCGTTACACGAACTTATAAACAAAGAAATTACATGGTTCATGTTTTGGTTGTAATGAGTGATCTAACTTCATAGGAAGGTAGAAGGCTAAAGTATGTCATCGTGCAAAAATAATTGATGGTTATATATGAAGCTTGCAACCCTCGACATATATTTACTTGATTGATGATGTTTTTCACCCATGACAATTTTGGTCTTCTGAAATTTGACAAGATATAAACCTAAGGTATATTCTGATGTAAAAATATATAAATATGATGATTTAGTAATTACATTACGTATATTAAAATAATTTCAACAAAATTGTTTCTATTAGAAGTCTGTTATATATTGTAACCATTTAAAGCCCAATAATAAAGAGTTACAGATCATGTTGATTTGGTATTGTATGTATACATGTATGTATACATGTATGTATATATGTATGTCATATTATAAATGTGACACATATAATACTGACTGTTAGTTAAATCCTTGATGGTATAATACCTATTTATTCTTTATTATTATGTTTTTGAGTCTCCGTAAACCATTAATATTTTTATACTCATAAAATACACTAATAAAAAATAAATAGTGTTAAATTAAAAACTAAAAAATATTAAACAGTTGTCATGTATATTTAATATAATTCTTACTTGGACTTGGGATTTTGTATTTACATCGCGTGCTGCGCTGCTGACAGAAATTTTTTTATTGTGACTGGAGGTTGGAACCGGTTTTTAAGAACTAGTTTTAGCCATTTTTTCAAAATTAGAACAGGTTTAAGCCGTATTTAGACAAAACCGGTTTTAACCGGATACCCGGTTATGATATTACATTCATTCATATTCATTAAAGTTTAATTTCGTGGATGATCAGACGAAATAGGTTTTATACTAGCAAATAGTTGGGGGTTATTTGTTAATGGTAACAGTAATAGGATTGTTTTCCAAAGCCGAAACTTGTTATTATTTTCTTTATTCAAGAAAAAAGTTATTTTACAACTATAGGAATTCGAGTTGCTTATATACATGTCCATTATTTATAGCATAATAATTACATGCAAACATTTATACTCGAACGCAATGTTATTACACTTGTACTACTTACCTGCGCTGTTCTCATGACGCTATTGTTACTTATTATGGGAAACCTATCAAAGTGGACATCATGTCACAAGGAGATTTCAGGGATCAAAATTGGTGATAACTTAGAATCATGATAATTTACATATATAGTAAAAATCATGTTTTTTAAAAATGGACCAGGAAGGAAATTCATTCGCCTTTTAAGGTAAGATCTTTGGGTAATTTTGCTAATTGAGCGGGAAATGGTTTATTTATAATTAACCAATGTCTTGTTTCTACACTGTAAATAATCCTTGTTTATTGTTGTTAGTAAACACGTATAAACATTATCATCTTTTAAAAAAGGATTAACTTTCAATTTCTTTAATAATACTAGAGGACAACGATATTAATGAGGTGTGTAATAACTTCAAAAAATCATTCATTCATTAACAACAAAATATTATTATCAACCCTGGCTAAATAAATAACTTCATTTCCTGCATCTTTATCATTATTAGAAATTCATTAACAAATTGCTGTCGTTATTTCAATGAACTTTTAAAGCATGTTTTTTAAATAAGAATAAGAATTGATTTAAAAGGTTAAACTTATCAATGATCAATAGTTTTGGCTTAGTTTTCTTGTAGAGACATTTTTTTATCCAAACACTTATTTATCTCTAAAATAATTTATTATGGCAGATGGTTCTTTAAAAGATTTAGAAAAAAGAAAATGATTAATATTAACGAGAAATGAATGAGTTTTAATATCAGAATTCCAAACCACGGAGATAAAATGTTGAAAGAAACAATGAAAATTACAAAGATAATAGTTAATGAATTGCATGAAATGGATAAAACATTTTCTTATTTAATGAGGATGAAAAAAAAAAGTTGGTGATTATCAAATAAGACAACAATTTATCGCCAAAGTAAATTACCAGTAGGAATTAATCCATTGATTGAATATTTTGTTAGACAATATTTATGAAGCAATACTATCATAATTTTAAAAAGATGTTTGTTTTGACAGTCTTTAGCAATTATTTAAACCTTAGAGATGCTAGAGGTTGTGGCCATGTGGAAGAAGGCTATGTTACTAGTTATTTAGTTAACAAAAGAGTAATGAATGACTTCATCAGTAAAAAGACAAGGCTTTGGTTCAAAAAAGTGGAACTTAATTTACACAAACAACACAATTTAAATCAAGAAATCGAGAGAACTAAAAGAAAAATTTCAACCAATAAGCCTTTACTCAAGGAAGAAAATAAATTAAAGCAAGTCAGCAAAAAAAATCTTCATATTAAAAAAATCATCTTTAAGCCAAATAATCGAGTTGAAAGATAAGTTCCAACGTTAAAAAAGGTGAGATTCTGTCACGACTAATCGTAGTTGTAACTCAATTTCTAAACATTTTGGGAGTAGAAAAGTTTGGTGATGAATATGCCTGAAAAGGAAGCATTATTATTCGCTAATGAGGAACAAAATATAAAGGTAGCAAGGGTATTTTTTTTTAAATAAAGATCACACAGTTCATTCTGAACATAAAAGGAAGAGATAATAGAACATTTGTAGAGGTTTTACATCTTTTCTAAGCAAAAGGTTTTTATAAATAATTATGTCAAAATCACAAGAATTGAAAAACAAAATATTAAGCGATTAATCTAGTTGGGTGATAGGTATTAGTGGAAGGAGAACTTTATAAGAATTAAGATAGTGAGTGACACTAACCTTGAAAATAAGGTGACTTTCCCTAATCTGAATTTATTCTAGCATTTATGAATGAAATTAAGCAAATTCTCCAAAACTGAAAAATTAAGGAGTATAACAAATCGGGAGGAAGCATATTGGATTAAGTGTCGGATTAGCTGATGTAAGTTTAGATAACTTTTAGATTGTCAAAAAAAAACAAACCTTTCCCCAAAAGACAAAAGTATCTCGAAAATACTTTCAATGACAAACTTTAATTAAATTAAAGTTTAAAAACAAGGATTAGTACATGTTTAACAGGAAATTTTTTGTAAAGGTTTTATTCGAACGAAAGTATACTTTTCACCTGAAAACAAATTTCAAATGAAAGAAGTTATTTTCTATAAAGTTGGCATTGATATATAAGTATTTACACTAACATATTTTAATATATAAACGAAAGTTTTTATTCTTTCTTTTTTATTCTTTTTTTTTTTTTTACAATAACTTTTTAAAAAAAAAATATTTGATGAATATTGCTTACTTTAACACTTACGAACAATAATACTAATAAAAAAGTGAGTTTATGAAAAATTAGTCATGTTTTTCAAACTCTTTATAATAATTGCTAAAATAAGTTTTTTCTTTACTAATTTAGGGTTTAACAGCATCTTCACCTAACTTCTATTCTCTAACAAATAACAATTAAAAAATGTGTAATATTTATACTTTTAAAAAATGACAACAATTGAAGATGTTAAACAAGAATTAAACGAGTATCAAGAGGCGAAGAAGAAGTTGGAAAAGTTGGGGGGAGGAGAGTGAAGAGAAAAAAATATTGAAGAAAAGAAGAGATTGGAGTTGGAGAAGGTTTTTGGAGAGAAGTAAAGAAGTGAGGAGATGTGTTGCTGAATTTAATAAAGATGAGGTGATGAACAAATTGCATAAAAAAATATACAAAAATTTTTTTTCACTCATTCCATTTCGTTTATTTATTTATCAATTTGAGTGAACATTTGATATACTGCTTACAACTTAAACTCTCTTTCCCTGGTCATTTACTAATTCATTTTTTAATTAAATATACAACCTTGTTTCATATCTTTATATTTATATATTCATATCATTACAACCACCGGCCATAACGGGAAGTGTCTATCAACGTTTTAGCTCTCAAAAAAAGAAATTTGCAGTAATCTTATTCTTTTATTCGATCAAGACAAAGAAAACTGGAAGGTTCAGACAAGGAAAGCAGAGGCTTAAAGAGAAGGCAACAAACATTTGTGTAATATATACTGCTTGTAATCTTGATTTGTTTTTTAAAATTCACTTTTTATTTTATGTATTTTATATTTTTTTGATATTTAAGATCCCTGAAGAATTAGAAGAAGGTCGTGATGGCCTTACAGTTATAACACCTAAAAGGTTGAAGCGGATCACTGAGTTTATGGAAGATAGCAAGATTACCCTTTTGCGCAGTCCTCCATCATCAGGAAAAAGTACTCTCGAAAGTTTTGATCTGCATTAGTCTTGCTGGATCAGAAATATACGATAACCTCTTTGACAATTTCTGGAACAACAAGTGTGTTTTTACCTGGACAGAAATCAGTAAATATAAAAAGATTATATATGTGTTCATCAATGAGATACAGATTATCTATAGCAATGCGCTCCATTCTTTTGGTAATTTGAAGGAACTTCCATCAAGTGAATCAAATATTCATATAGTTTTGCTCAGTACATACCATTCCCAAATGTCACCTGTGGAAATTTGTCGCACGCTTGGTTGAATGTCCTACTTTTAACATGGAAAAATGTTGTGTCCCAGCAAGATGATGTGATATGTTCTCATCCAGCATATTGTGAGATAGTAAATTGTGGACCGACCAAGGGTCCGAGACCAAAATTGACCAGCATCATGGAAAATGCTGGTAACACTTCCGTATAATGCTGGTTCAATTCCTGATAGAATAATTAATACAATGTATAAAAAACATGAATGAAATAAAAAAAATATATATAAATTATAAAATCACGTGACGATGATTCTCATATGACTTCAATATGGAACTCCCGTTATAATGATATTTTTGGAGTGTCGTTATAACGGGTGTGACTTGTATTATTATTATGATATTTCCAATAAATAATTCGTTGTCCGTAATTAATTTCGTAATTACGTTTTTAAAGAGGGAAAGTGGTAATTAATTACAATAATTACACATTACATATTTACGGTAATTAAGCAATTACCATCCCATGTATACTTATGAATGTAAAAAAAAAATCATTTAAAAAATGATAGATTTTGGAGGGAGTAAAAAATCAAAATGCTACTATATGTAGTATACAACTATGGTAATGTTTAATATAATATATGAATATAATATTAATAAAACTATAATAGAAATGTTCTTGCCTTTATAGCTGAACAAATTTGGAATGCCAAATTTTTCCGGTGTTGGAAATTTATAAAATCATTTAATGTTTTAATATAGTCCTCAAGACTCCTTCTGCAAAGATAAGATAGAATGATTATTATATTCTCCTCGTCAAAATAACCATCAACTACCTTTATAATATTCTCATGGTCCAATCAATATTTTTCAAAACATCAATTTTCATTTCTATATTTAATTATTCTTTTTTTGTCAAATTTTCTATCGTTGACATTGATAATTTTAGCAGCATAAATGTTATCATCATAATTATTTTTTTGACTATCATATTCATTATTTATAGCATGATATCTTTTCCTGATTGAGCAGGTAAACGATCCTTTACTTTTCTAAATTGATTTTCAAAATTAGTTTTGATATCCTCAAAAAACTGCACTTCTACACTCCCCACCATAAATATCCGAACCACCTGAGTTGTGTAACGTCAAATGAAAATAGTCCTCACTAAAAAAGCAACGTTATCTTAAATAAAACCTTTCTTATTTTACTAAGTAGATTTGTACTTGATATCAAAATCTCCAAATTACAAAAGCTTCGAAAAGTTTGGTGTGTTATTAATGGAAGCATTTAACAAATAGTCCAAAAGCAAATTTTCAATCGGAATCTTTACATGTAATAAAAGGTCAAATTTCTTTGTTGTAATGTATATTATTTCATTAATAAAACGTGCTCAACGTAATGGATTACATATATCTACAATAGAGTGTCAGCATAAATTAGTTCGTGAAAGGGGTCTAAAAAAGTACCCATCCACCCCGTAATTATAAAACACTTTATTAATAAAGTTGACAAAATGAAAATTTTAAGGTTTTACATTTTGTTGTCAATATTTTATCAATTTTTCTCAAATTTTAATCATATATAATTCAAAGTATTTTAAGTGAACTTAATGACGTAATCCATGATTCAACGGAGTTTTGAAGGTTTTTACTAAGCTCAAAATTTTCATAAAAATCACGGGATTTTTTGTCTAATTTAAAATTTTCATCCTAAATTCATTAATAATGCAAACTCGACGAGACTTTAAGTTTATATGCAAATTAACTTTTAAAAACATGTTTACTTAATGCACCAGTTCCGGTTTGGTTAATAAAGTTTTGAACTGCGTGAGGTATAAGTTTCCCAATTATTAAAATGATCATCAGGTGGTCGGACATTTATGTATTAGTATATAAATATAATAAATAAAATATTAACCATTGTCATTATTATATATTGCTAAAATGAGGCCTTGAAACCACGTTTATTTATCTAAAATTCAATACATCATTAAATATTTACAAATTTTTACATGTAATCCTATCCTAATTAACCTATTATTAGACATATTATTGTCACCATTATTATTATTATAATTATTATTATCATCATCACTACCAGCATTATTGTCATTATTATTATTATTGCTGTTATCATCATTATTGCCATTATCACCATTATCATTATCACTTATTATTATCGTCATCACTATCATCTTCATTATCATCACCACCAACATTAATATTAATATAAAGTTGTTGCTGTTGTTCTTGAAGTAGTTTTGACATTGTGGTAGCTGTGGTGGTTGTGTTAGTCAGGGTCTTCTTGTTAGGTTTCTTTCACTTTTAATTTTCATTTTATTATTATTATATATTAAAACTAGAATGACGATAAACGTCGTCGTTGCTGTTGTGGTCATCATCATTATCATCAAATATCATCAATCAGACTACCACTACCAAAGTAGTTGTTGATAAATACATTATTGTTTATGTGATTATGGAAGTTATACGTCGCAATAACCACCATTCTTTAATAAACACTTGAATGAAACTTTAACACCACATTATTGTTTGCTTTTGCTTTGGTTTCGTTGAGACATTGTTTTTTATTTAGAAATTAGAGTGAATACAAGCGGCAATAATCATCACCATTCTTATGATCTTCACTTCCACCGCATTGTCTTTTTTTCTTGGCATTTTGAAAAAGAAAAGACGTTTGGTTGATGCGCGTTAAAAAAAAAAGATCAACAATTATTATTGGCACTTGATGTTGTACAAAGATTTTTTTTTACGCGATTGATTATTTTTTTCGAGAAAGGTGACAAGGCGTGAGTGTTGTTGTTGTTTGGTATGGTTTGGCTCTGAAGATGTATTTATAACTAGTCATAGATACTATTTTTTTATTTGTATTTGATATAATTTATTTTATTTTATAAATATTTTAATTGGAATCAAAACGAGGAGCAGATCTTGTTGGATAATTATAAGATTCTTATCAATAGCAAATAATTGGTATTTCGTTTTTGCTTTCCGTAATCATTATTAATATTAATATTATTATAATTAATTACAAGATGTCAAGTTGAAAAGGAAACATTTCGATATATGATGTTTGATTATTGGAAAATTACAAGCGTTGAAGCACACGTGCCACCTTGAATACATTACATTCATTCACACGTTTCTCATGTATACAAGGCTAATCTGACCACAGTACCCCTGATGATACAATGATCCAGGGAGGGTGGAGTTTACCAAGACTGCACGGAAAATTAATAAATAGGAAATGATTTAGGAAAGTTGCACGAAAAGAAAATCGGAAAAAACAACGAAGTAAATATTCTAACATTCTAAAATGCAACTAACCTTTAATTCTCAGGTTAAATTTAAACGAAGGAATTTAAATGGTTGGATCACTTTAGGAATAACTTGAAAATAATCCTACAGAGAACTATATGATAGAACCTTTAACATATACAAACAACGCCGCAATTTTCCCAATTCCATGTACCATCACCACTACCATTACTCCTATCGATCATCATCAACATTAACATCATAATAATAATTTAATAAATAACACTGTCTTTGACCTTGTTCTTGTTGTTGCCATCGAATTTTTATATTTTCGTAATTATATTAAATCTATCTCTAACAATGAATTCATACTGATCCCGTGCATAATTATTTTATATTTGTCTCTTATTTTTATTATTTTTTATTTCTTTTCTTTTCTTTTTAGTGAGGTAATATTTAATGAATTTTATTTAGTAGTTTTTTAGATACGTACCTGACTTGGTAGTAAAGAGGAAAAGGCAACCATTACTGGAAACTTACCTGGAGGAAGTAAAAAAAATAAGGCAGAAGTGAAATATTGAGGAACCAAGGCAGCAACAGCTAGAGGGCACCCGCCAAGAAACATGATCAGGATATATATTGTAAATCTAAAGAAGATATTGTTTAATATTTCCTATTACAAGGAATTGTTTAATGATAGTGAAAGATAGTTTTGAGAGTAAAGCATAAATATACATTTGCGGAAATTGTTATATAAATAAATTGGAAGAAAGTTTATTAATATTGTTGGCATTTAAATAAATAAAATATTGAGATTTACTGTGAGACGCGGATTTTGATCTCACACTATAAAGCTCCTTTTATTCACTTGTGACTAATTTGTTTTATTATAAATAAGTTCGCCTCGGAAAGACAACTAGTTGAACTAACTAATTAAAATCAAAACCAGCCTAAGCAAAGAATATCCTAAAGTAAATCCCGAATTTCACAGGAATGAATTGATTTCTTGAGCGATTTTTTTTCCTTTTTATAGCCTCAAATGTAAAAAAAAAAAAAAGAAAGAATATAAGGCAAAAGAATTGGATTCAATGTTTTTGTTAATTACGCAAAAACATACATAACATCATCAACCAATAAATTTATGTATTATATTATTATATTCATGCAAAACTTCATATTTCAAATTTTTTTAAGCGAAGATAATTTTTATCAATATGATAATTGCAAATTTTAATCACTCGAGAAGAAAGATTAAGGCTATGCAAATAGTCTTAGTACTGTTGTATCCAATTCCGTCCGCCTTTGTAGGCAAAGTATATTGACTAAACCATTTTAATAATTCTAAAGTTTATATTAAATTTCTAAAAAAATCGTTTAAACAATAAAAATAAATATATTGCTAAAAAGTAAAATATAGGATTTTTAATCTATTAGAACTAAACAGTGTTATTATTATGTTAGTTTTCGAACAATTAATAAAAGCTTAAGCAAGAAACTTTGTGATAAAAAAAAATACTAAAATATGAAATTTTGCATGAATATCTCAAAACATAGGGTATACAGTATAATACACAAATCTTATTGATTGCTATTACTGTATGTTCGTTTTTGCGCAATTAACAAAAACATTAGGTCCAATTCTTTTTTTTGTATGTGTCTCAAACATGCAGTTATCCACAAAAAATATCTGCAACTGCGGATATTTATATGGATAATAACTAACTACACTAATAGTTTGAACTTATGGAATTATAAATTATTGGACGTAATCATAAAAAAATTCATTATATAGGTAATTAGTGAATAACTAGACTTAGGAGCTTACTACCACGGTGGTCACTGTTAGGAATTTGCGAAGTGCAAATCTAACCGAATTGTGTGGAAATTAGAATAAATGCCTCGTTTCTAAAATTATTTATTAATCTTAATCAAATGTGTGAAGTGAACATTATTAAAGAATTATTAATTGATTTAAAAATGCAAGTTTATTTTCAAGCCAAAGATTTAATTAAAATAATTTAATTTAAAAGTAATTCGTTTTTATTACAGAAATAAAAAGTAAAACTGAATTACAGGTTTATAAAATACAATAAAAAAAAAATATATTAAGTAATCACGCAAAAATTTTGAATTTTGAATTTTAAATTTGCGTTAAACATATGAGATTGCACACTAGCTAGACAGTGTACCTCTCCGCCTTCTGTATTACTTGACTGAGCTCTCATTTCTCCAACGATGTTTTGTTTTAGTTCCTTTATTTCTCTTTTAATTAAGGCATCAGTTAATAAGTTTTGTGTAGTAGGCCCATTTTCTTCTTTCCAATTTTTTGCATTCATGTAATCATTAATTCCTACGCATATCTCATCCCAATGTTCCATTTTGTAACTTACTTGACAAGAAGTTTTCAAATGATTCAGTAATATCTTTCTTGATTTTTCTCTATCTTCTTGATCAATTTTTCGTCTTTGTTCATTTTTACTTAATTGAGGATTGTTCACATATATGATCCCATTGCAACGATTAATTAAACTAGCAATTTTTCTATTTTCATTTATTAAATCTCTTTTATCTTTATCACACTCTTCAGGGTTATCAAAGCATTCAAAATTATTTCTCACAATGGTCGTGATTTTAATGATTCTTTTTTCGAAAATCTTCTCAGTTAATTCAAAAAGGTCTCTTTCCTCCTCAGTAAATCTTCCTCTCACTACCACAAGTACTTGGTTTATCCCTCTTTTCATTGAGTGAATGGCCTCGGCCAACTTTAACATGACCTTATCGTGTGATAAATTAGTATCACCGACTCCAATAGTATCAATCACTCGATATTTTGTCCCTTCCAATTCAAAATCTTTGATTTGGAAGTCTTTAGTTTGGCTAACTGAACTTCCACTTTCTCCAAATTCATCAGATTTGCTGATTACATTAGCCAAAGCAGATTTGCCGCTTCCTGTTCTTCCAATTATTAATACATTATTTTCTATATCTTCCTCGTGGGTTTCAAATTTATATTTGCATTCATCTATTTCTCCATCATTATTATCTTTAATACTTGTGACTTTATTCTCAACTTCTTCCTTTGTTAGATAAAACCCTATCAAGTCAGGAAATCTTTTAACTGCTAATATTTCCACTCCGTCTCCACCATCATCTTCATAGTTAATTAATCTAATTGCATATAGGCGAGCAACTTTATTAATAACTATCGCGTATTTTTTATAGTGGGAAAAATAAATAACATCCTTAATTTTGCCACGAATATTGGCTTTGTTTATTATTTCTTTGTCTTTTGGTGCTGGTTTAAACTTTGGCATAATATTATAGAACAAAATCTCAAGTTGACAGTTAATGAAAATAAATTGCTTTCAAGGTTGATTGTTGCGTTTCTGATTGATTACTCTGCCCGAAAAGCAAAAATGAAATGATTCTGCCTAATAGAGATTTTTTTTTCGGGCTTTTAACTCCGTGATAGTAAGAATCTTTATCAAAAAGAAATGAATGACAAATTTCATTATTTCTATATAAATATTAGCTTTGATTGCATGTATGAAATTCTAACTACCAGTACATACATAAGATTCAAATTTCGTATGTAACGCAATCCCCAAACATCGAATTCCATATTAATATGGTTAGAGGTTGGAAATCGACTAAACTTTTTTTGAACAACTAATAGTCGACTATTTAGTCAATTACTATTACTATTACTATTACTATTACTATGCTAATATTATTATTGTCTGGCCAATTACGATTTTCGTGTTTTATCATTCAAAATGGAAATTTTCTATGCGGAAGAGTATCAATACCATCAATGTGATGATGACGACAATAGTAGTGGTGTTGTTGATGATAATTTACATGCGAATGAATAAACACTTCCAATACAAGGTCCAATAGTTCATTGGTTTCAAGTTCCAATGATTTTAAGTGGTGGTTTCAGAAGACCTTTAAAAAAAAAATCGTAACACATGGTTTTGTGTGGAAGCATTTTGATTAAAAAACGAAATATTATTATTATAAAAAAAGAGTTTAGTCGACTAAAGAAAATTTTAACCAACTAGTAGTCGACTAAGGATTTTTTTAGATGATTAAAACCTCTAAATATGGTCCATCAATAGTCCAAAATTCAAAAAACTCAAAGGATCAATCTTTATCCTTTGAACATTCATATTAATACATTTCTTCTTGTGAAGGCATGGGATTGCACAAACCTCCGCACACTCCTGTATTTATTCCTAGATATGAGGATCGGGAAAAATCTATTGGATTTAAAACTTAAATATATTAACACTAACCCTACCATTATATTTGCATTAATAAAGAAAAAATCAAGGTCACCGGTTACACTATAATTCGCAAAGAAAAATGTCGCCAACCACACTGATTCGTAAACAAACCTGGGGATTTTACCATTAGAAAATGCAATGTTTGTGAATTTGGAAAAATAGTCTCTATCAGCCAATCTTAGCATGGGTCAACCCTATATCAAACTGTAATTTTTGGAAGTAACCTATCTAATTTAGTTTCGGGTTCTGAACATAAGCTATTATTATATATTAATAACAATAACAATAACAATAACAATAACAATAATGATGACTATAACAATAATAATATTATCATTTATATTTTTATGCAGGAACAATGATTTTTTGTGATTACATAATTACGTAAATTATATGAAATTTCAATTTAAAATTCAATTACTACTTGCCACTTCAACAAATTTTATGAAACAAAATTCTTAAAACTTTATTACAATACTATTTAATTACGATTCATACCATACATGTTAACCAAAATGTTGCCAAAAGATTTGGCAATTGCAAAAATAATTTTGGCTTTTCCAGATTCTCTTATTACAGAGTTTCGGCTAGTGATATGATTTGATTCGAACCTATAAATAGTTTGATTTGTAAATTTTGTTATCCTTATTAATATGTAGAGTTTCTATTCATAATACAAATGCTTATTCGAATTATTTATCAGAATCAGAGGTTTCTTTATTATTACCACCACCAATAATAACATTGGTAGCTATAGCAATGGCAGTATGCTGTGACAAGAAAAAAATCAGATGATTCTACCACTACAACAACAATAATACAGATCATGATGTTACTATAGCCTCATATCAAAAAAAAAAAAGAATATAGGGCAAAAGAATTGGATCTGATGTTTTTGTTGATTACGCAAAAACATACATAAAATGTGTGTATTATATATATATATAGCTTATTCAACAAAAAAAAAATCTGAGATCAAAATTTTTTTTTATTCCTTGCTTAAAATGACAATAACATTGTCGAAATTTTAATTGCTCAAGAAGAAAGATCAATACCATACAAATAGTCTTGTACAAATCTGTAAACCAGTTTCAGCTTTAAAATAGGTCTTTAATTTTATCGCGTTTATTCGAAATGTTACACTAATTTTTATGCGTGTAACGTAATTTTAAAGTAAAAAACTTTATTGTTCAATTAAAGTGGGGACATGTCAATATGTAACACATACTATAACTTTACAGATATATTTTTTAACACTTTTTTAACTTAATTCGTCAGCATCCGCAATTTTGACATACTTTACTTAGTACTAGCATTCCCAATATAGAATTATGTTGCAGCTGTGTAGAAATTAGTGTAGGCTCCGAAGTATAGAAAAACAAGTAAAAATAAAGCAGAACTGGGAATTGGATGGACGAACTTGTTATCTTTTAAAAAATCTTCAAGGTATAATAGTGTAAAATGTCAAATGTGCACTTTGTAAAGAAACTAAAACTTTTAAAACAATAAATGAAACTACTAAAGGAAAAGCTGAAGGAGGATACAACAAGGTATTCATTCTATAATTATTGTTAAATTAATAGTTTTGTATAATATTTATTTCTGTTATTAGATGTGGATATAGAAACAAGATAGTCATTTTATAATTATTGTTATATATTTATTTTTTCTTGTTATTAGGTATGGATAATAGAAACAGGGCGGTTGTTCTATAATTATTGTTAAATTAATGGTTTTGTATTATTAAATAAAATTTGCTTCCGATATCTACTTGATAAAACTTATCCCTTAAACGAACAGAAATTTAGACCATATTTGGTCTAAAATTTCAAATTTTTGTAGACCCCATCTAAACAAAAAGTTATCATTTGTTCCCCATTTTTTTTTTTGATTTCTAAATAGACAAAAAGGTATAATTTATACATATAAACCATTTTATTTGATTGATATTTTTGGGGAGAGTTTAATTGGTATGAAAAAAAGGTGTATTGTAAAAAAAATCCCGATTTTTAATTTTTTTAATAGTTATGATTAGAAAAAGTTTTTACTCGTTGATTATTTGGTCTAAACTGTAAACTATGTAAAAATACTATTTCTAATAAACAAGTTTACTTAAAAAAAAATCCGGTTTACAATACAGGTTTTCATTTTAATGTGTTGAAAATCATGTACATATTTTTTATTTTTGTGTAAAATTTATAAAAATTAAATTTATTTTTTAATCACTACAATGATATTTTACAAAACAATTTCTTTTCGAGTTTAAACATAAAGCAACATTACATAAAGTACAAAATATAAATGAACGACTTTCATTATTTGTAGACTTTCCTTCTTCTTCTTGTGTCATATATTTACAATACTCGCATTTAGTCCTATTTTCTCTATACTCAGGCAAATGATCTCCTTGAATTAATCTTTCCAATGGAAGTGTTGATTTAGAAGTAGTGTAAGCTTGTCTTGTGTGAGAAGATGATGAAAAAGATGATTGGTAACGAGTTTCTCTTTGACCAGTATTCCTATCTAATCCTTCTTTTATTAAATCCCATACAATACTCATTCTGAAATCTTTATGCATAATCTGATTATTATATTTTTTTTGTATATTAAATAAGAATTTATGATAGCAGTATCCAATAACCAGAAAAATATTGGCACCCAGGTTCTTTGAACTTTTTGCTGAGTGGAATAATAACTTCTTAGTTGATCTGCAATATCAACACCTCCCATATGATGATTGTAATCATCAATTATCTTTGGGATTGGTAATAATTTTTTTGTTTTACTACCAAATACTTTTTTTACTTTAACTGCATTACTACTAGTCTTACAAGGACAGCGCCGAAGTTTATATATTCTATTTTCAAAACCAACTATATTATGTATTGTGGATAACATTGTGACAGGACCATTATCAATCCATAATACTGCCAATACATCATTATCTACAACAACACCAGAGAGGGTATCCCAATCTAATTTCTTCTTTCCTATTTTAAGAGCTGGTGGAAATCTTGAAGAATTAGTACGAACAGTTCCACAAGCACCAATTCCTTTACTATGTAAAAATTTGAATAATGTGATGCTAGAGAAGTAATTATCCATATAAATATTGAATGCTTTATTGGAAGGTAATTTGGAAGCTAAATGATAAACTTGACTTCCTATTTTATTAAGATTCTTAATTTGTTCAACTTCATTATCTTTTTCAATTCTAGAGGTAAAGATGAAAGAAAAAGTATAACCTGCATCACATAAAGCTAAAACCTTATACCCTTCTGGTGTTGGCTTATTTTTTATTCTGAAAGTATGTGCACTTCTGCCACAAAACCTTATAATCATTTCATCTATAGAAATATTAGATGATGGTACATAAATTGATTGTGATATCCTATTTATGTGGGATGCTAATGGTTCAACTTTTGAATACCAAAATGGATGATTCTCTTCTATATCAGAAATATGCAAAAAATTTTTAATTTTTTCAAAATTTCTAATACTCATATATGATGCAATAGAATGTATTGGGTATTCTTTTTTTTTATTCCACAAATCTCGAATTGATGGCATTTTAAATAATCCAGCATAGATAATAATTCCTAACCAAATTTTATGTCAAATAAATCGATGCTTAACCATGAATTTCCTCCATTTTTATTTATTGCATATTTATTGGTATTAGTTACAATTGTTGCTAAAATAGAATCAGAGAAAAATAATTTAAAAATTTCATAAGGGCTAACTGAATCAAGTCTATTAAATTCTCCTGGCAAATTATCTTCAGAATCATGTAATGGATTACGATGATTAAGTTGATTAAATAGTGATGGATGTGGAAGGTTAATTTGTTGAATTTGTGTTCCTTCAATTCTTGTAGTTGTTGGAGTTTCATCTATCTCCATTTCCTCAGTAGTCCCATCATTATCAGTTCCATTACCATCTTCTAAATTGTCAAGGGATTCAATAAATTCATTATACTCAAGAGATTCATCTTGGTAAATATTTTGTGGTCTTCTTGTAATATTAGCAATATAATAATCTAATTCATTATCAGAATCTTGTTGATTTTCTTCAAAAATATTTTCTTGCATTTTAATTGAACTCTTTTTTATTTTTTTGTTTTTTTATTTTATAGATACAGTAATTATCAATAAATTGAATTTCCTTGATGTATCTTCTACTTGGGCTTATATATAGAAGATTTAGATCAAGTAAAAGCCGTTTTAAAACATATATATACATTGGCATCATACATTCATCATGGTCTTATACAAAATTTTTGTTGTATGTTCATTATAAAAACATTACTAAAATCAGGCTATTTAAATTTTGGATCAGGAAATGATAACAGCTGTTTAAAAATCGTATGATACCAAAATATTATAAATAACGAGATTCGGAAAACCTTTTATTTATTCTGGATTTTTGTACTACATGAACAATACATAATAAAATTTAGAAAATTTACATAATAATAAACCATTATTATTTTATTTACATATTGAGATACTATTGAGAAGAACTTTTGAATAGTACACGCCACACCCGGGATTTTACATAAAAACTTTTTTGTGTAAAGAAAAAACAGAATTCGAAATTTAGACCATATTTGGTCTAAAAATCGTTTAAGGGATACCCTTCTCAATATTAAATTTTTGTGTAATCTATTCTGGCCAATCAATTTTTCTTTTTTTGTGTAATCTGATTGACGAAAATCATTACCAATTATAAGAATGTCCACCATGCTTTTTTAATCAAATTTTTTGGCCTTCCAGCTTTTGATAAAATTTTAACACAACCACTGTTCGGATAACTATTGTTTTTGGAAAACCAAGTGTTTTTTAACACTGTTGTATCCAAATCCACCCTTTATAGAGACTGATTATATTGACTAACTGATTTTAATATTATATTGAAGTTCTAAGGGAATTGTTTAAAATAAAAGTAACAAAAACACATGACAAGAATATATTGCTAAAAACATTAAAACCATTTTAATTGTTAAAATGCCAAACAATGTTGTTATGTTAGATTGAGCATTTAATAAAAATTTAACAATAAATGCTAAAAATCTGAAATATTTTGGAACTAAAAATTCTTATGATTTCCATTTTTTTGAAGTTTTCCATTCTTTCTCTAATTTACTATGATCAAATTTTGAACACAGGCACCATGGACAAAAATGATTTGCAGTTGCATTGTTTATTCCTAAACAAATTGTTAAAAATTTTCAATCACTGCTAAAGTATATAGTTATTCTCCATTTTTGCCCAATTGAATCAATAAATCCATTCTTGTCAATATCATCAAGCTCTTCTATAAGTTGGTGTAAAGCTTTTTGTAAGTATTCATATTTTTCGATACCAGAATATAGTACTAGGCTATAATGATAATCTGGTAGAAAAAAGCATTTTTATTATTCATAATTGCAAATGTAATCATGATGCTTGATTTTTTTACCAACATTTCTTCCATTTCCAGATATTCTAATATGAACATTATCATCCAAAGTATATCTGCCTTCACCTTGAGCATTTATAATTTCATTTTCAAGTTCAACATCTAAATTATCATGTTCTTCTATTTCATCCTCTTCATTTTCATTTTCACCTTCATCAACATCTTGTGAATAAATATTAATTGGATTTATGGGAATTTCAGCATTCATCAGGTTTGTAATTTCTTTTTTTACATTTGATGCTATATTTTCTCATGGTAAATTAGGCTCAAGTTTTGCTAGCTATGATATCCACTTTGTAATATATTATGTTGATCAAGTTGTTGAACCACTGCTTCAGCGTATAATTTCTTTCCATCATCATCTTCTTTAAAGCAAAGATAATATAATTGATCATTAATTTTTAATGCAATTCCAATAAGTTCACTTGAATTGGAATTTAAAATATTATCTGATGATTCATTAAAATCATCTAATATGTTTTTTCCAAAGACTTTTAAATGACTTCTATGTGTAGTATCTTTTACTTCTTCAAAGGGAAGAAACCCGAATAACAAAACTCCAGACATTATAGTAGTTTTTTTATCAATTTCCTATTGTAATAAATAATATGTTAAATCACTTTTAAAATTACATATTTATAAACAAAAGGAATGGAAATTTTATTGAAATACTTTCAAATATTTTTGAGTGGCATCTGTTGCTGATTTTTCTGATGTTACTTGGTGATTTTCATTTTTACTATCATTCCAATTCAATTAATATACAGGCCTATTGTCATGCTATTTATAGAACACCTGAGTATATGCTTCTTTTTTCCGAATTCAGACCAAAAGCTGAAAAGGATTCAGTAAATGAAATTTATTCATTGCAATTGATAGTAATTATTTAATATATCTATGTACATGTATATATATATATGGGGCATGCTGCAACAAAACCAGACAAAGTGAACATTGGTATTACCAAAGATTTCAGGGGTCAAATTTTAGTAATGTGATTAATAAAATCTTCCATTTGTTATCCTCTTGATATATAGAATTACCTCTATATAAAAATAGTTAATATGAAACTAATTTACATCAGATCTACTATGGAACCAAAGAATTATAGCACCATTAGAAGTATTTTGAAGAAGGAACAAGGTGAAAAAATTGCTTCAAATATTTTTAAAATAAATGATACTCAAACACTTGAAGCTTATCTAAGAAAAGAATAGATTACTTATGAAATTTACCAAGAAGAAAGAAAAATAATAAACATTAGAAAAAGGAAGCAGAATGAAAGTGTACTATTACCTAACAAAAAGCAAAATCTTTGGAAGAAGTAAAATAATTGCAATGAATCTTATTATTGCATATTTATCTATCTATTTTTATCTTTCTCAGTGAGATTTCTGAAACCAATACTAATCTTCCACTCCAACTATAATTTTCTCTCTTGTAATTGAGCATTGATTTTTTTTATGCTATCGAAATTCGCGATTTTGATTGATTACATGGGTTAAAATTTTATGTTACTAGAACGATCTCAGATATATATATAGATGTATTTGAACTCAATAGTAAGAACTTTTTAATTAAGCTTTCAATAAGCTGAAAATTAGTGATGGTTATCTTTATTATGATGTTTTATTATTAAATGAAAAAAAACATAAAATATCATTTTTTCTTGAAGTATGGCTTTTAATGAGGACAATGAATAACACATTTTAAATTTCCTGATGGTGTCTTGGGTATTTATTACAAGATTTCTTATGATAAACGATTGGTATTGAAAGAAAAATGATATTGGAAGTTAAACTTTCAAATGTAAATATTAACTTAATTGAAGAAGAAATTTTGAACAAACAAAATTATGATGTGCAAGATAATAATGAATCAGGAACAGACATTATTACACAATTTAACAGTTATCTATGAGTAGATAGAGGTTCTTCAAGAGGAAGAAAATGATTCTTTAAATGAACTTTTAGAACTTTATGATACAGATGTTCAAAGTACTGAACATCCAGCAATAAATTCTGATGGGAAGTGGAAATTGGAAACTATATTAAAAAATACTATACCTTGTTCTTTTTAATAAAATTAATAAAATCAATATAAATTAAATTTGTCCATGTTTAAACTAATAATTCATATAAATCACAATGACATTTCATACAATGTACGAAATTTTTTTGAAGCCTCCTTGTACAGTACAATACATCCAATTAATTTTTAATGTCTATTTAATTAATCAAATTAGCAAAAACAACAGTAATTTTTTTAACATTTGAAATGTTTCTACTAATATTTATCTTGAGCATATAATAAAATTCTTTTAATATAATGATTTTTATAGTAATAAATATTATTTCTCCTTTCCAAATGTTTAATTAATATGGAATTATTGACATTTTTTAAAGTTGGTATAATATCCGTTAATTCTTTAAAACCTGCACGAATTGTATTTTGACGTTTTTGTTCAGAATTCTCTTTGGATTTTCTTAGTGCCATTGTTATCTGGAGTATAAATCATCCGAGTTGTCATTGTCGTGACTTGGTTATCAGATTCAGACCACAGAAAATCATTTATTGTTTTTGAACTTTCTAATAACAGAAGCTAATATGAAAATATTAATATTATTATATATTCTATATTTTTTGAGAATCTGCCTATTGCTATACAAACCTCATATTTTAATAAGCCTATCACTGTCTCGTGTGCTTTAAACATATCTTTCCATGTTTTAGGCATTGGAAATCTTAATATTTCTTCCATAGTGTAAATTTCAGAATAATTTAGTTTGAATTCATATATAATTAATTCAAATACTATAAATATCAATAATTAGTCAGTAAAAACAAGTGGTGATAACAAAATGATAATAATAAAATGGCAATGAAGATTTACAATATGATTGCATTCCGTATAACCTAACCATTCTAATGTCAGAACTTGGACGAATTTTTACAAGCCGATTGATTAAAGTTTTTAGCATTTTTGAAATCTTCATTCGATCACTTTTGAAATGGCTCCAGTTTTTTTTCAATGGAGGTCCACTTACTTCAATGACCGAAAAATCTTCATCTTCCTCCCTCAAAGTAATGATTGTATCGATTTTCCTTCCAGGAGATCGATTTTTATCGTCTGCTTTCTGGGAATTGCAATCTTCAGAGCTTGCCTTAAGGCATGTCTCGCCATATGTAGCACGCCATTTTTTTTTATGTTTTATAAAAATTTCATTAAGGATCGGTGTCAAAACATATACAATGTAACTTCCTTCAGACATAGGTTCGGAAACTAAATTAGTATCATTCTCCATCAGTTTTATCCTGTGTAAGCAAAGGTTAGTTTTATTATATTTATCTCATCAAGGATCAATCAAATATAGGAAAATACTCACATATGATTAACAAAATGCGATGTAAAATGGTTTTCAAATGAATCAGCCAAATGTTTTCCTAAATTTGTTTTAGTCTCATTTATCTCACGATTAACAATACTACACAATACTGACTTGACATTTTCATCATTTGTATATGCAATTTCTCTTTTGATATCATTGTGCATTTGTACAACTATATCTTCACCAAGCATCTTTAAAAAACCATCACTTTCTTTGTTACCAAAGAATATAATGTCATAACGCTCTGGTTTTGTTTTTGGTGGTTTTTGTTCTAACTGGTACTGTGTGAGCCTTTCTCGGATATCAATTCCATTTACTATCCAAGCAGAATTTTTTCCACCAACGATTGTTTCTACCGCATCATATTCTTCAATAACTTCTTCTTCTTCTTCAATGTCACAGTAATGATCATTTTTTTGTGAATGTTCGATTATAAAAGGATTTAGTAGAGGTTTTTTATAGACATATCTTTCCGTGACTTCATAATTATTTTCCAGTGGTGGTGTTTCTGTTCTTATGACCGTCTCTGGTGTAAACTTTATATTCAAATATTTGATGCTTTCACTATCATCAATGTCATTCTGCTGTTTGTTATCTTGCTGGTTATACTCCAATTCAGCTATATCCACAAATGAGTTTTCCTAAATTGGATATTGAATCAACTCACGAAGTCTGAAATAGTATTGGTCATCAAAACTGTTCAATATAACTTGCCTATTACTTACATAATTTCTTTCTTCATCGGATCTAAAAACATAAATACAAAGTCAAAATTTAGTATAATTGCAAAACATGTATTATAAACTAGAACAATGAGCTGCATGCAACCACCATTTTTTTGAATTACTCTCTTAACAATACTCACTCAACGAATTCTTTAATGTCTTTTTTCATTTTTTTTCCCTGTTTTTCACGAAAGTCATTTTCGTTTTTTTTTTAAATAATTTTGTCAGAATTGATAAAACAAGTTTAAAACATGTTTCCTAAAGTTCTTCTAATTCAGCATCTTTGATTTTTTCACTTACAGATTAGATTCATTATTGCTAGCACTAGATAAATAAAAAAAACAAAATTATATTATTATTATTATTATATATTAAAACTAGAGTAACGACGAGTGGCGGGCGATAACCCACCACCATCCTTAAAACACTTACCCACGTTCAGTTATTTCATCCTCTTGTCGTCTCTTATCTCTAGGCATTGTATGTATTTTCTTTATTCCCGCTCTTTTTAATTAGTTAATTGTTATCTTCTCGATTAAATAATTTCCTTTTTGATATATCAATTATTAATTATTATCAATGTGTTTTTCAATGATTCCAGTAATTCGTTGATAAGCTAATTAATAGAACAATTTTGACCGTTCCTGTTATATTAATCGGGTAATTTAATTTCATTCAATGCAATGATTCAATTTTTATTGTTAGAAAAAGAAGTTTGTAGAAAAAGTTTGTTAATTGATCAACTCGTACACACTAATTATTTATCCTATTGGTTTCTTTTTGGTAGGACAGACGCTAATTGATTTTTTTTTTTTTTTTTTTTGGAAAAACAAAAAAACAATTTGTTTTTTGACAGAGTCCAAGGTGACAAAACGCGAGTGTTGTTGTTTGGTTTGGTTTGGGTCTCCTAAAGAAACGTTAATAACTAACCAGATCTACTATTTTTTATTTGTATTGATATTTTTATTTTAGCTTATAAATATTTTAATTGGAATCAAAACGCGGAACAGATCTTACTGGGTAATTACAAGATTTTCATTGATAATATTTTGCTTTGCGTAATCATAACAATAATACTAATATTATATTATTATAATTACAAGATGTCAAGGCAGCATTGACTGTTGCAAAAGAAACAATTTGATATGCAACGTTTGATTATCGAAAATTTACAGATGTTGAAGCACGTACGCTACCTTGAACACATTACAGTCATTCTCACACGTTCCTCATGTACAAAAGGCTAATCTGACTGCAAGGCCCCCGATGATACAATGATGCAACAGAATTCCAGGGGGGGGTGTAAGGCCCTGGAGTTTACCAGGCTGCATCGATCGTCAATGACACTTTTCACTAATCTTCCCTCACAACACCCAGACCAGAGAAGGCTGGTATGCTAGACGAAAAGTTGCCTGCAACGATCCCACCTCTAGGGTAAGGATGGATCTGTGACCAAGCTGCAACTCTGCTGATGAATTGTAGTGCCATGTAAATATCCAGATCCATCAAAGCAAAGAGAATCTGCAACTTGTTTCAAACACAGGAGGTCACAATTCAGAGCAGGGTTTGTGGCCCTGAAATTGCATTTGGACTCTGATGTTAAGAGGGAAGTTGTAAAAATAGTGTTTGTTTTGTATAATCACTTTCCTAAATTCTCTGTTTCTCTGATACTAACCAATTTATAATTTTGGGTAGGGGACTGGGATGGGTTTTTCCTAATCAGTCCTCTGTTGTATAGATTAAAATTATATACATCTTTGTCAGCAATGTGGCCAACAAGAAAAAAGTCATAAAATGGTTTGGATTTTGGTATGTTATAAATTAATCATTTCCCCAAATTCTCTGCATCTCTTTAATTTTTATTTGACCAACTGAATTTGTTATTTAAATGTGATGCCACTGACAAGACAGGAGACACCTTTTAGGTATACCAGCCAAACTCATAGAAAGGGATCTTTTGTCCAGACTTAGGGTCACATGGATGTTAAGCACAGAAAATGTACACTATCAATGTATATCTTTTTCAACAAAATAAACATTTAAATAATTAATTGTTAAAATATTAATACTTTTTTTTTCATAAAAATTACAGCAACCCAAGACTCAAAATTCCGAATTCAGGGAAAAACCAAAACAGCAATCCAGGTTGTAACCTCCAGAATTGGAGAATTTTCAAGCCAGTCTTAACACCAACTTTATTCTAGAGATTGGGATAACACAAAGCAAGCATCACACGAATGTCAATTCTCATCAGCAAACAATGCTCCATATGGTAACAGCCAGCCTGGTCTGAGGGGAAGATAAAGAAAAGTTTTGTCCAAAGCCTTCCAACATGTGTGCGGCTTAACCTGTGGGAAAAATCGCTCAGGTATAGGGCATGCAAAGCATGGTTATTGCATGTTTGTGACAGGAAATTTTAATTAAATCTGACACCTGCGATCAACATCAGATTTATTATTCATAAGAAACCATAATTGATAATTGGGAAAAATAATTTATTTTTGTGAACCCCAGAGATCTGGGTAGACACACATATTAAAAATTTCATTTATGCATGGCCTTGGTGTTATTTATTACCTGGGTGATGCAATTGTTTGTTATGACAATTATAACATCAAATGTATTTAATGAACATTGTGACAAATGTGAAGATGAAAGGATTCACACATGAGGAAAGTATTAAATAGCAATATTGTATCTTATTTTATTTTTTATTTTAACCAAGATATATAATTAATTATATAGAAAAAATACAAGATAAAAAAATTGCCAGAGTGATTGCATGGAATCCAAGGCTGGAACAATCACACCATTACATGTTCCAAGGTCAATCAAGCAATTATTTGAATCCATTGGTGCACTTATTGAAAGGGATTAGGTTTGTATGCAATTTAAAAATTTTTTATGTTAATTTAGGGTTCCATTTTTCTTTGCTCTTGTAGTTTGCATTTTACAATTCAAGTTATTTACCTTAATGTAATTATCATTATCAAATTAATTTTTAAGTTTCAAAAATTGATTATTTTGAAAAATATAATTTTTATACATTTGTAAGAATTACTTTTCAACAAGATAAATTATAAGTATTTTTGAACAGGTACTTTAATTATTGTAAAAATACAAATTACCTTTATTTCTTAGAGGATAATCCTTTTTATGTTAAAAATACATAATAATATATAAATAATAA